>JAHQIW010001492.1:0-21755 GCA_019055375.1 Parelaphostrongylus tenuis
AGAGCTTAATGCAACGATAAGTTGCAAAATGGATCGGACAAGAAGAGGGCTGGGGGGGGGGGTGGGGGGGGGTGGGGGGGGGGGGGGGGGTGTGGGGGGGGGGGGTGAATTCGAACAGTCTGGAGGATCAGTCGCGCTCGGGCCGTGCACAGGAAGGTTCATTAATCTTGCGCGCCGCCTCACATGCATTTTTCCCTACGCGCCATTCGTGCATGAGTAGCATGCAAATTTGTTCCCAAGATAGCTCCATCTTTCAACAAGTACAGGCAAATGGTACACCAAAATGTCCGCAAGAAAATGCACAAGGGAATGATACTGAAATCGAGCAATACCACTGCAAAAAAAAACATATTAGAGAACTAGAACGGCGGAAAATTTTTATCCAACCTATCAGACGAATATCAACGATTCCACGAAACCAACCTAGACCTACGGTGTTTTCTGGAACACTGATGATTTCGACGACCGTCTCTGCTGCACTAGCGACCGTCGGAATCATCGACGATGTACTGAATCCCAGTTGTTGAACCATCCCGCTAGCATCCATAACTCCGTCGATGTTGCTCCTCTTCACGGGATTCGCTGGAAAACTTTGCTACTTGAACAGCGTGAAATTTGTCGAATCTGACAAATATGTATAATGTAAGTTCATATTGTTAATGGTACGATATAACAGTAAATACACAAATAAGAACATCACTAATATTCGATATAGAAAATTGATGCGGTGAGAGAGAGATTGAAGGTGACGCACGATCAGTGTCTTCAGGATAGCAGCGCTTCAGTGACGGATTTGTAGTAGTGTCGGCACCAGGATGCTAAACAACATTACAAATCATAGTTAACAAAGTCACAGAATGCTTATCACTTCTCCGATACGAAAACTATTAATGGCTACCGTATCCCATTGCGGACGACAAGGATCATTTTAACCCTCGATCATTTTTCATAGGTATTTTTTCGTTGAACAATGCTGTTCGATAGAGAATTTGAGTAATCATTCGAGAGCTCAAACCTCGCAGATTCCAAAACTTTGTTTCGTATTCAAAAAATAGCATTTATAGCACATTGTAGCTGCAAAAATGTTGACTGCCACTCGGGTTTGTCTTAGTTGCTCAGCTAAAGCCTATGGACTGCTTTCTTTTTGGGCTGTACTAAGCTCATTCTATAGCCCAAATCTCGGCAAATTCGATGCTTAAACTGATTTTCGAAACGATTTCCACAGAGCACTGTGAGAGCGGAGATATAATCACGTTTCACGATCGGAGTTTTCTCTGCGCATAGGACGTACATATTCAAAAAATTATACAGACGTGTAGAGAAAATTATACTCTATCAGACTGCAACAAAAAAAAATCCCCCCAACGTACTCTCCTCTGAAATAAAGACAAAATGAAAAACCTCTGTTTAAGGGAACGAAAATCGCGCAGCGATGGGCGATCGATGCTG
This sequence comes from Parelaphostrongylus tenuis, assembly GCA_019055375.1. Taxonomy (NCBI): domain Eukaryota; kingdom Metazoa; phylum Nematoda; class Chromadorea; order Rhabditida; family Metastrongylidae; genus Parelaphostrongylus; species Parelaphostrongylus tenuis. Next base: position 1,450 of record JAHQIW010001492.1, read on the forward strand.
GCGTCCGCAAAGGGATATAGGTATTCTATATATATATCTGTGTATATCTGTGTGTATATATGAATGTCTATCAAAAACAGCTACTCACACTGACGAAATATGGAGAAATTAATCGAAAAAAAAGAGAAAGAAAAACGAAATATAACCTCCTAGTCAACTACGAAATGTATAGTGAGGATTTAATTCGATACAAAATCGCGCCGGCCATTTCACGGAATTCAGGGGAACAAATCATATCATCAACTCTACTCGAAACATACTACTATTCAACTACACTACTTCTAGTGGACAAACGAGTGAATTGTGTGAAACGAAAGAAAAGACAAAGTTGGGGGGTCACTCAACCCCTCGAATGATCATCATTTAAGCCGCTCAACGAACAAAAAAGGGGCAGCAACAAAATTTACATTTAACTAAATTAAATCGATCATCATCATCATCGTGAATCATCATCAAAATCACCTAAAGGAGCACGGCAACAAAACGAAAATCACTCTTTATTTCTTGGGGAATCACTGTGAATAAAACTGCGAACAATTGAGAGAACACCACCGATCGAAAAACACCCAAAATCGAGCAATTCAAGTCATCAAAAATGGAATAAATAAAGAAGAAAGAAGAAATCTCAACGCCGTCAATAATCGTCAAAACTGCATGATGAACGCCTAAACTTCATTAAGCGAAATTTCGTTCAGGAAATTCATAAATTAAATTGATCACAGAAAAAAACGTCATTCACCCAACCCGACTCAACTCAACACACACCAGATCAAATTAGATCAGATCAGATCAGATCAGATCAAGCCATAAAATCGAGTAATTCAGCACTTACCCGATCGATCGCTATGAAATCATAAGGTCTGAAGGTTCTTACCTCTCTAGCACGTAGAAGAGCGTCTAAAGCGTCGTGGACAGCTTTTTCTTCGATTATACCTCCAGACATACCGCGCGTACGTCCATAGGATGGAAAAGCGAGCAGTCGACGACACCGAAACGGCTACAATGGGCGCCACGATACGCGACGCGAACGCGACGCGACCGCACATTCCAACTGCTCATAGGTCACGGGGGCCGGCCTCTACGATCGGCGGCTTTCGAATCGCGCCCGGTGTCCTCCTAAGTGGGCAGATCATTCTTCTAATCGATAGACGCGATATTAAGATGAGCTAGGAAACGAGTTCTCAACTAGAAATCAATACGTATCATTTCCATTCAATCTATCGGGTCCATTAGCGTGTTCTTTTCTTAATTTGACCATTTATCTGTATTTTCCTCTGATGATCGTCTCTCTTGGCGACTTTTTAACCCACTGCGGACGATGAAGGTTATTTTGACCCACGACTTTTCGGGGGCGTTTCTTTTTTGGCTGTATAGAGCATTTTTTTCTGTGATTTTAGTAGTTATTCGAAGGCTTGAATCTCGCTGATTTCAGCTATATGCTTAGTTTGCGTAGAGATCTATCTTAGTGCCTATGCCAGTGAAGATAAAATTATGCCTCACTATGTTGGAGTGCTTTGTTTGCACGACTAGAATGTGTGGAAGAAGCTTCTTATTAGACTATACTAGTAGTCATTCGATAGCGCAAATCTCGGCGATTCTAAAGATATATTTAATTTTTGAAAAAACCTTCGCAGTGCGCTACAGGAACAAAAGGAAAATTACGTTTCACACTCGAGATTTCCCTCGCATTTAGGAATTATTCGTGCATAAAAAGTATATGAACGTGTGAAGAAATTTATGTGGAATCATAGTAATAAAAAAACCCAAAGTTTTTCTCCGAAACGGGTAGAAAAATTCCGTTTAAATAGAAATAAGTTGCGCTCCGCTTGCGAAAATCGATCAACGGCCGTCCGCAAAGGGTTAATTGAAAGTGAACCAAACGTGAAATCAAATTTCTCCCTCATGGCTTACATTGAGCGGCTGTTTTATTTATTCTGAACTACAACTCTGTTGAGATGACGGTCTTCCCATGGAAGATATTTCTAGTTTGTAGACAATATTTCCCTCAGAATGTCACAGTTGTCGTCTCCGGCATCGCGTTGTATTGGGTTGACGCGAGATTTTCCGGACTTTTTCCCGAGCTTTTGTTGATTATTTTTTCATGCATTCAGATTTTTGTCTACATCATCGATTAGAGCAGCTTCTGGCAGTTATTTTTGTGCATAACACTTATACATTTGTTTCTAAGATGGAATTGTTGCGAGAGCAAAAACGATAGTTGATGCTACACGAGTATCTTTTGAGTTCAAGTTCTGCTGAGATTTTTCCCCGGATTAACGAGGACTGGGATGACGGAACGATTGGGAGAATTGCAGCTTTTGATCGTTTCAATCAAGTTGATAGAGGATTTTTTGGTTAATCATTTGTTGAAAAAACGAGACATACCTGCTTAAAAACGAAAAAGTTTGGAAAATCTCTCCCTCCCAACCCCTATATTCGAACATTCTAAAGATCCCCCCATATGGTGGTGTCGATTCGGATTTGGTCTGCAAAAGCGTCTAGTAAACTATATAGATTGTGAATAGTGTGAATGGAATGGTGACAATAGCAACTCAGTCACCCAAATATTCATTAAAATCATTTGCGAATTCGAATTGTTCCTTCGTGAACACTCTTGACACCGTCGTATTTCATTGGCGATAAATTCGTTCAACCCATCTTCAGAATGATAAGACTACAAGGAATACTAGATTTCTGAAGGCACGCTTAGCCTTCCAATCATTGGTGCAGTGGTGACTTGCACTAAACCCATTAGATTGATTAATGGTTCGATCCCACGCATCGAGCTCATCAAGCCCTCTGATCCTTTGCGGTTGGTAAAATTATTTATAAGGGTAAACCGTTATAAATTTAACCACCTTGTCCCTAACTAAGGGGGCGCCGTGGCCGAGTGGTTGTGATGTATGCTTGTCGCGGCGCACCCGAGCTCGATTGGGCGCCTAATACTCTCAGGCAGCTAACAACAAACGCCCTATGGAATGCCTTAGCCAGGTTATCCTCGATATTGCAAGGAGACATGCTCAACCACTATTTTACGACGTTCAAAAAGAAAAAAACGAAGAAACGTTTGAATGCTAGAAGTACTGGGATCCGCAATGTGAAAAAACACTGCGAAGACAGGTCAATAAACTGGTAAAAGTGTTTCTAACTAAGGAGTATATGTACATTGCTGAACTCTTCAATTTTTCCAATCAGTGGTTTATATTTTTATGAGATCATTACCTGTTACAACCACCTTCACATTACTAATTGGCTCCAAAGTATACTTGTATGACCATGCCAGACAATGCGCGTTATTTCTAACCCCTTTTCTAGCACGCTGTTCAATTTTCCGCTCAAACTTTCCCATATATCTCTTTATGCTGAATCAGATTCTCAGGTAAATATTTCTTATCTATCAAGCGTATTGGTACGTTATGGATATTTATAACGAATTTCAGTGCTGGAAATTTCTTTTCAGGTGATATTTTGAGTGAAAGAGCTGCTATAAAAGATGTCTACTAGGTCGCCTACATTTTAGTGGGAAAATGTGTCGTTCTCTAATCGAAAACGCATTAATCACAATGTTCAAAATGGAATGGAAATAAAATGTCTTGTGAATGATGGCCGATGTTGAAACGATTGTCAGAGGAACGTCGACAAAAGCAAAAACAAAGAAAAAAGAACACGGAAATCGCTAGGGAAACTTATCAGAGGCGTGTTTTGTATGACGAATTTGAATCATGTCGATTGGCTGTGAACTAAGCAGAGTTCTATCGGAAATAATCGAAATAACATGAAAGTATTATGTAAAGAAAAAACTCACTTTTCGTCCATTTTCTCTGAGTGTATTGTATTTCATGGATAAATAGAGCGAAATATATAAGATATCGTCGATCGAAATCATCGATAAGTGGCTGTGTCCACGTATCCTTTGCAAAGTAGTTGAGATTTGTAACAGTATATTGCTCCTAAATTTAAATATAATTTTCCATGACTCAGCTATATTTATTCTAAGTGATAAATGCCCACATAGACGATAAGGCGAACATTTAGCTCTTCTTAACATAATTCTTTATTTTATCTCGATTTTATGAAGTGTTAATTCTCTGCACTTGAGATATAGTCATTTTGAATGAATATGCAAGCTCTATAATGTTTGAAAGAAATAGTGGGCGAAAAGAATAGAAGAATTTTGTGTGGTATGAGGCAATAGTGAACAGTTTCGTCAGTAAAGATGCTGTAATTTTTTTTATGAATTACCAAAAATAGTCGCTAAAAAACATAAATCCATTAGTATTTCAAGTCGCTAAAAAAAGATGAAGGTGAACATAAAATCATGAAAACAAGGTTCCATTAACTCTTAATGGGAAAGTGGAAGCACACCTCATCATTTGACGCTTTTGAAAGTTGCACGGCCTGCACATGAACTTAGTTGATAATGACCGTTCTTGAATCAAAGTAACGTGAACATTTTTTCTGTTTGATAGCTTCCTTAAACAAACGTAACGATGATTTCAATGAAGCGGCAAAGAAATCATTCAGTCTATAAAAATGACAGAACGGACTATGAAATACTGTTTAGCGAACGGCATTATTAGTGCACAGTGGAGGGAAATAGTCTGATTATGGTCAGTATAATTTCGTTGCCATTGCACTTTCACATCATCCGACATATTCGGACTTGAGTATATTCTGTACGGTCGACCGAAGACGACAGTCAGTTCGAACACAAGAGATCGTTGACTCATTTTCACATGATCCGGCAGTGCAAATCCCGCCACTGCTTGAGTTGGATTCACTCCTGTCGCATCTATCCTCTATGGGAGTCATCGAGTCCTTGTGTCGATTTGCCTACTGCTCGAAAGTATTCACTCAGATCTCCACCATAGGTAGTTTTGGCGCCCTTTGTGGATGTCACAGTGAGTACTTTGCAGATAGTGGAACTAAAATCTCTACCTCGGAGACTTCGAAGGCCTGCTATGAGCGGGGTGTGGAGACATGCCAGGCCTGTGGCGTACGTAATGGCACCCGTACCAATGTGCTATCACAATGTGGATAAGTTCCGTCGTTGAAAACGAATGATTTGAATTCTATGTTTAGCCAGGTGAAATAATGGGAAGCTGTTCGTGAGATCATGTAAGCGCTCCAAACAAACTTCTCCGAAGCATCATGGATTCAAAACATATTATATTTTGGTGAACGAGAAGAATCAAGATGATAAAAAAAGATCATAAATTGTACCAGCAAGAGAAAATTCTATCAGTAAAATTGTTCACTGAGTAAACTGTGATAAAGGATTGATTTATAGCTGAATTAGCTTTAGTGTGTCTAACAAACTTCGTAGATAAGTTGAAAAGAAACACTAACCTTTTCTTGAAGCTGCCGGATAATGACTATAAAAATCTGAAGCATGGTGATAGAACAGCACCAAAGAGTACGACCGCTCTCCGCTCGCAACTGAGAAAAATGAAAATTCTGAACAAATTCTCTTTGTCAATATGATAGCGATCGATAATACAAGTTAGTACTTGTTGTTACGTTATCTCCAGTGGATTAAGCGCTACGGGTAAGCCATTTACTCGTCTTAACAAGTTATGAAGTTGTTGGCCTGAATACGATTAGGACTAGAATTTGACCGCAAAGATCGTAATATTTATAAAATTGACAATAAGGCATCTATGAATGGCTGTTGGGGTTAGGCAGGGTTTAAATATACAATTATAAGCTACTTGCCCACTTTGAAAGGAATAGAAAGGTTTAACGGTGTTAAACAATGGGTAGCCTCAATATAAATACGCATAATGTTAAAAAAAGATTACCTACTCTTATGTAGATGCAAACAGTTGTGTACAAGTCGTTGTAGATCATTTCACAGGTGCAGTTGATTCAAAAAAAAACCGGTAGCGCGGTGGTAGTGAGGATCATCATCACAAGCATGGTAGTTTCAATTCTTGCTCGCACTCACAAATGCTCTTATCCGTCCGGATACAGAACCTTCTCGAATCTCGTTTTAAGTTGCCTCAAACATTGAGACTAGATTTTTTTTACTAACGTAGCATTGATGAGTTTGTGATATATGTGCACTTCGTCGTGCCCGCCATCTTTTTTATCACTTAGGTATTAGATGTTGGTATGTATACTAAAGAGCACATGTGGGGGAGTGGATAAAAGTATCCTGCGTCGCACACGAGGTCAATGATTCGATCTCGAGCTAATATGTCACCAAGCTATACATTCCTGCGGGGTCGGTGGAGTGGTACCGGACAGGTCTCAGACTTGTCCGGGAGGATGAGCAGCACTGACTCGGTACAGCAGGAGGCCACCGCGAGTCATTGTAAAGGCCAGATATGAATTCAATCACCTCAGGTGAAGTTAAAAATTGAAGACGATTAAATCACGTATCCTTCAGAGATTGATCAATGCAAGAAGCTTCATCCTTTTTTTAGCTTTATGTTTACTAAAATAAAAAGTAAAACCAGTTTCCACAATATTACAAGCGAGAGCATCACATTGGAAAATCGTTACTGTTAATGGCTTTTATGAGATAGCTTTCTTTTCTTTTATACGTGTTGTAAATTATACTATTGAGATTGGAAAACGTTATGAGACCTTACTGCAGCTACAGTAAAATTAGAGTAAAAGCAGCGCCCAATTATTCAAAAAACATGGGGACATATGGCGACAATTTTTGAGTAAAACATTCTGATGACTTATTTGCCTGCAAAACCTCTTGATTTTCCTAGATTGCGAAATAAAAGTAATGTTGGGGCGAAGAAATTCGACTCCTCCTCCCCTCACCGATCTTTCTTTGAATTTGAGAATAACTCGACTTTTTTGTTCGGGTATAAGGTACTATGAGTTTTAACATGATTTTTGAGAGGTCTAAACTCTTTAGTGATGCCGAGTGGACAACAATGGAGTAATGAAGCAGCACAATTCCAAAAAAATTTGCGCTTACACTTTATCGCGCCTTTTTCCCTAGGAACCACAATTTTTATTAGTTACACTAACGAGAGTTTTGGTAAACAATGACGCATTTTCCTTAATTGATTCAAATTCCACAACTTTTATTATGACGTACCACACAATGAATTGATGCGTGTTAATGAACTGGTTGTATAAAAACTGGCCTGATGTGTGAAATTAACTGTTCAGTGAAGTGTATAATTGAAGCGAGAATAAAATTTCCTAAATCAGAATTTTTCCTCTGATTTCGAAAGTAATCCTATCTTACGCTGAGCACTCCATTATGAAAAGCATTCGGAAGAGATAAAGACGAAAATTCGTTGGCACAATCTCATAGCTGGTAAAAAATGAAATTCACGGAATGAAGTGCTGCGCGTCATCCTCGAATGAAGTTAAAAATAACTTCAGAAATGTTTCCCGGAAACAATACAACAACCTGTAGGGAAAAGTTGAAAGAGTTCCTGGATGTTGGACTGTCACAAAAAGGTGCAGTGTACCTGACAGTGTCAGCAAAATTGGAAAGTACTAGACATCCGACTCCATAGATCAGTTTTTAGTGAACGATTATCAATGCTCTTTTCTTTTCCACACCGTCCGCAAAAAATGGTGGCAACGACCTGTTATACATGAGCGTCGTATAACTACCGGAAAGCTCTATTAGCAGCAACATATAAAAAGTGAACAAAACTCTAGAGATATGGCGATGCATTTTCACAGAGAAGGTCATATCTCCTAACACAGCGAGCTGTGATTTGTCCGAAAATCATCAACCCTGGTTTCATCCTTGAAACTTTCGTGAAAGGCGTCGCCCTCACTTGAAGAATTATGCCCAAGTTTCTCGCTAGCGTAGCCTACTTCTAAAAAACTTTGCATGGGAGTGCATGCAACTTACACGAGCTTTATTATCAACTAAGTTGTAAAGCTGGATTTGAATGACTTCCTGAATTTCTTATTCACCAAATACGAGCTTGTTAGGTTGACGATTTCTTCAGTACAGATGTACGCTACAATAAACGTGATGGGGATGGCTGACGTTTGGGTTTAGAAGTATGCAATCAGTGAATGAGCCTTGAGCCACAAAAAGTAGAGTTGCCATCACCTCTTCCTCTTCGAGTGTTCTATGAACACTAAGGCCCTTACGGCGAAGAAGAAGTCAATTTCGTTTTCTAAATTCTCAAAACTCTCAAGTCTCACTGTGCCGCAAAAAAGTGGCATGTGACAGGTTCGAGATATTAGAAACCATTACATTATCGGTGAAGAACTTGCAGCAATTGCTCATCAGTAAGGTGTTGACATTTCAAAAAAAGCACTTTGTAAATACTACCACTTGTCGTCCACTATTTGGAAAGGAATTAAGACTCAGTATCAGACTTGTACAGGGAGTGGGCTTAAGTAGCAAGTGTGACTGGTTCATAACCATTTCAGGCCTTTAGATTGAATAACGAACATACCACCCTAATTTTTACTTATAAGACGCACAAGTTAATATTCACAGCTGATCTTGTGTTCAAATGAGCCTTTCAAAATTCAAGATTAGACTCATCATCAACTGTGCGGATGCGTCCACAAATATGATGTCGCAGTTTTTGATCCTTATGCTGATAGACACACACACCCTAGCCCATCTTTCGAACATCCAAATGATCTTGAACCGTCTGCGTAACACGCCTCTGAACAACGCGTACGTGTTGTGACTTTCGACATAACAATCTTTGATACAAGCGAGTCGAGTGACTCTCCAATGCAACGAAGATACCAGTTAACAGTTCCTCTGCCATTATCTGTCGCAAGCACTACTTCCGTGTGCACTCTCGTGAGCATGTACATGGAACTCATAGTGCTGGTTCATGGATTAACGGTTGCACGCTATACCACAGGTTGATTATTATGTTTATTAGTACAACAGTATATGAACTCTTCAAATATGTATTTCTCCGGTTTTGAAACCAGAATTCGGTCTCAGTAGGTAGGAAACTGCTGTTGTCTTGATTACAGGACTGATTTCGTTTTTGGAACTTTTATTCAGAACGGTGATTGTATTCACCTTATTCCATTTTGCCTCATGACCTTCGGCTTTTCCAGGACAGCGAGTTAGGACTGAACTATTAAGTTGTGTTTGAATTTTGTGAGCTAATTCATTTACCGAAGCGATACATTCTGCGATTCTCCATTTTCAGGGATGCGTAAAAATGCTATTTGTGAGAGTTTACAAAGTAAACCTACTTTAAGTCGATATTCCTAACAATTATTCTTATATTATATTCCTAGGTAATTCTAACATTAAGGAGTGCAGTGGTTAGAGGTGCTCTCCATCGCACACAAGGTCAACGGTCCGATCTCGTGTTCATGGCTCATCAAACCATTCATCCTGCGAGCTCGGCAAGTTATAGGTAACGGACTGGTCTTAGACTTGTCTCGAAAGATAGGAAGCACTGACTCAGTACATCGGGAGGGCACTGCGGGTCATTGAAAAGGGCAGAAATGCGTTCAATTACCTCAAACAAAGTTAGAAATTGAAGACGAAGGCATGATGCATCCTTCAGAGCTCGATCAACGCCGAAAGCTCTATCCTTTGTTCTTTTAAGTCTAATACCAATGGGTCACTATGAAATCTGAGTTTGAAATAATATTTAATGTGTGGAAAAATGTCGATTAACTACTAACACTTTTCAGTACACCAGTGTAGTCTACAATTTCCTTATACTTGTCTTTCACTTGCTTAGCTTATTAACGTCATAGAAAACGTTTTCCTAAGTGTTAAGCTCCAGTTTCGAAGTGAACTGAAGAAATCTGATTTATTCTCTGAACGACAAGCCTACGAAAATGCACCTAAGAGGACTGAGTAATTAGCACAAACCCGAACTTAGACGGGAGCTGAACCCGCCCTACACCCATACAGGGGAGTGTTTACCACTACACCACCGAAGCAATGTTTCGCCATCACTCATTCTTCAATGCTTCTATGATAGCTAGCGGCCACCAAATTTCTATCAGGTTTGCTCGGGTAAGCGATATCGCTTTGTAAGCCTAGTTGAGTCGACAGCCATTGTCGCATGTAATTTCAAGATTTTCTAATGTTTTTACACCTTTTTTTCGACGTTATGATTTTTCGAATAAATTGAGTTAGCATTTGAATCGAGCAAAATTTTACTTTAGAGGCATCAAAGAATGAGTAGTGGAGAAACAGCGCCTCTGTGATGTAGTGGTAGCACGCGCACTCGGTGCGGGTGAAACACAGTTTTAACTCCCGTCTGAGGTCGAACTTTTGCTCACCACTCAAATCTCTTAGTCAGTAGTCGATTAATGGCAATGCAAACTAGCCCTTCAAGTTTAGTGCCTACAGAAATCATCTGCACTTGATATGTTTCCGACGGATTACAAAAACCACAATAGAGACCCCTGCACGCCAAAAAAAAAGCTAAGCCCATTAGAAATGAGTTTCTGCATCACGTACGAGTGGAAATCCACTCATGTCGAGCTCCAAGTGCGGCATTCCAGTTCGTGTGCGAAGCCCGGGTAAAACGCAACATTAAGGATAAAAGCATAAAGCTACTGGCGTTGATCAATCCCTGAGCGATGCGCCATGCATTCGTCTTCAATTTTTAACTCCGTTAGAGGTGATTGAGTGCATATTTGGCCTTCACAATGACTTGCAAAACCTCCCACTGTACCGAGTCAGTGCTGCTTATCCTCCCAGACAAGACTCAGAATAGTCTGATACCCATGAAGCGACCTCGGAGGAATGGATGTCTTGGTGAGCCATGAAGGCGAGATTGAACCACTGACCTCGTGTGCGACGCAGAGCATCTCTAATCACTGCGCCTCATGCGCCCATTAAATCTTGATCAGATCATAACATAGCGCCTGATAATGAAATTCTGATGGATTTTACTAGTTTCAGCATAAAATTACCCTGAAAAAAGGATGAAGCTCTCGGCCATGATTAATCGTCCTGAGATATGCGCCATGCATTCGTCTCCATTCGTAGCGTCGTTCCAGCTGATTGAATGCATATCTGGCATGTATAAAGGCTCTCGGTGGCCTGTCGATCTGCCAAGCCAGTGCTGCTATTCCTCCCAGACAAGTCTCTGACCCATTCGGCCATCCTGGAGGGATTGAAGGCTTGATGAGCACTGAGCACGGGATCGAACCGTTGATTCGACGAATCACGTGTGTAGTGAAGAACCTCTAACCACTAGTCACATGCACTCGGATCTAGAGCATATCCGAACAACATCATACAGATAACGTGTGGAACTGCAACCGTATCAACGTCGAGGTATCCATATTTATCGATCGGAGGCACATCGGCACAGCCAGCAGCAGCAGAGCGTGAGACGACGTCTCGATAGAACGCGCGTCGGTCGGCTCGCCAGCTTCTCCTCTCCGCTGTTTGTCGTTTGATTTCGTTTTTTTTTTTGTTGTTCTTTCGGGTTTTCGAGCAGCTTTTCTTCTTATTTTTAGCAGATGATCAGTGAGAGCTCGTATATCGAGTTAATGAAGAATTGCTCAAAATGGAATGAACGAGTGTGTAACGAACGCCGGGCGAGGTACGCACGCTTTCAACTCTATCTTTATTGATTTTTCTCTCTTCATAAAGTCACGGAAAATCTCCTCTGTATTGGAATCGATCCCTTCCAGTAATCTATAGGACCCCACTATCTACCGTGGCACCTCCGCTTAGCGCCGCGTGGGCTTCCGCGCAGCGCTCATTTACTGCCCCCTTGCCCCATAAGCCCAGGTGTTCGATCATAGCCTTGTTCTATCAGATAGGATTGGAGAGGCTTCACCAAGTGACGACGAAATATCGATCGGTGTAGATCAGTGCGCTTTTCGGCATGATTTGTCGTTTTAGTGATGTATTGACTGAAATATGAAGTACTAGTATCTTTGTTTTACAACTTTTTAAAATTTATTTTGTATGACACGTTATTGAAGTCACGAACATAGAAAATACACTGAAAATTTAGTCTTAAAACTCAGCAAAGCAGGAGGGGGGGGGGGAATGGAAGTTCCTGGTTGATTCCCAGATCTTCTTGATTCAGAAGTAACGTTTCGACCATTTTGAGTTGTGAGGTTAGGGTTTTTGATCGATCATTGGGGACTTGACGGGGGTATTGTCATTTAATATGGATGTGAAGGTTGTCGGACACCAGTGGTATTGAAGTTGTGAGTTTCGCGATAACCTAGGGTTCAATCAGTAATAGAAAAGTGGTCAGCCACAATATCATTCCAATCACTTTAGCGTGACTCTTTAATGAGGTTTTTTTTTGCTATCATTAATGTCCATTATATCCATTTGCGGACTGCTGCCTAAGCGTTAGCCCCAGTGAGACGCGATTTTCGTTCTTCAACAGGAAGTTTTTCTTTGCTTCGGGAATTACTCTTGGTTCTTTGTACCATTCTGATAGATCTTAATTTTCTTTACAAGTTTCTATAGTTTTTGTGCACATAGAACTCCTATGTGCAGAGAAACTCCGAATGTGAAGCGTAATTCTGTTCTCCCTCTCACACTGCGCCATAAAAAACCCTATGTGAAAATCAGTTTAAGCTTCAAATTCGTCCAGACTTGGGCTATCCAATGAGTTTGGTGTAGTCCAATAAAAAACGGTCCACAGACTTTAGCTGAGGAATTTCAGGCAAACCGAGTGAGAAAAAATTTTATTTTTGCCGCTGCAGCGTATTACAAAGGCCTTTTCGAGAACTAAGCAGAGTGTCGGAATCTTCGAGATTTGAGCTTTCGGATGACTACTTGAATTTTGGAAAAAAGATTTGTTAGTGAAAAGAGGCTTTTGAAAATTTGAGGGTCAAAATGACCCTCATTATCCGCATAGGGATATGGTACTTTTTCTACCTGGAATCAATATCAAGCTCTTTACTAAGTCCTCGCAAGTCATTGCCAAAGCTTTATGACGGCCTAGATGATAAGATTGGGAATTTCTTTAAATCATATTCACATAGTATTCTTTCTACCAGATAGCAGTCGAATGAACTGGAAAGGGGACCGTATGGCGTAGTGATCAGAGGTGCCTTGCGGTGGGCACGAGGTCGATGGTTCAATCCCGCGCCCTCAACAAGCCTCTTAGTCCCTCCGGTGTCGATGAATTTGTACCATGCATGGCGCATCCTTCAGGAAATGTTCATTGCCGAACGCTTTGTCGTTTAGAGCTTTTTGCTCCAACTATCGTGTTTTCTCTGCCACTACATGAAACATGCGAACCTTTTCATTGTGTAAATGCTGTATACAGATTTATCTAACGAACTCACTCTTTTGGTGAAAATTATGCTGTAGAGTTGTCGTTGACCGCTTTTTATTATTTTATTTTCCTCGAATTTCAGGCTTCGTTATCCTCTTTTTGACCAACAAACGGGAACGGCACATCGGTTCAATCCGATCTTTTATCGTTTACCCTGTCAACGTTCAACTTCCACCGATGGTAACATCGTCGTACAATACTCAACTTGTCGATGGCGTCGTCGTCAATCCGCCAACTCTTCTGATGCTATTGAAATGAAGATGTTCCTCCGAGATAATCCGGCTCTCGATGCTGCACTCAGTACAACAACGGCAACGGCACAAAATGGTGAACATTGTTTTACAGCTATAATAATGATGCAACACAATAAACGATACAGTAGTCAGTTATTGTAGTATAAATATGACATAAGATTATATTAGGCTGTTCCATAAGAGTTGATACTAGAGCGATAAACACCAAATTTATCAACTAGAGATGATTGAAATGAATGATTTTGGTATCATTCAATCGCGCATTTGTTTGTGAACATTTTATTATAAAATTTGCCTATACTTGCTTTGAGATGGAGCTGTTTTGAAAACAATTTCGCTTTTTACTCATACACGAATGGGGCGTAGGGAAAAATGCTTGTATAGCGGCGCAAAAGATTAATGGAACTTGGTATGATACGGTTGCAGAAAGGACGGCTAGGAATTGATTCAGGAAGTTTAAAGCATGAGAGAACAGTGTCGAGGATCAGATGCGTTCGGGCCGTCCACAGGAAGCTCCATTAATTTTGCACCTCGCTTTATTAGCATTTTGCCTTGAACGCCAATCGTGCATGAATAGCAGACGAATTTGTTCCCACACCAGCTCCATCTCAAAGCAAGTATAGGCAAGGTGTTAACCACAATATTTGTGAGAATATTCGCAATTAATCGAACGATACCGAAACTATGGATTCTTATTTATCTCTGTTCGATAAAGTCGGTGTTTACTGCTGTGGTGATACAGCTCATGGAACGACATAATAATAAGTGGAACGGTAGTCGAGTGATTGGTTATACAATCTATCATTGAACAAGATATCCGGTTCAATTCTCAGCCAACACTCTTGCATTCAGTCAACGAACACCTTACCAAACGCATCAGTTGAGCTCCTCCGATATTGCAAAGAGATCTATTTGACCAGCATTCTACGTCATTCATGAAAAAGAAGAGATTCTCAAGCGGCAGTCAAAACAATAAGCGAAATATTCGAAACTTTTGTTGGTGTTGTGTATGAGGACATCAATTAAGTGCTAGAAGAGCTGGGGTCCGCACAGCAAAGTGTGATGACGATTTGTGTAGAAAAACACTTTACTTACTCATATACTTGTTCGGCCCGTCTTCACAAAATGTGCGCACTTCACCCCGTTAAAATGTGTCGGTTTAGCTGTTTGTTCCCTGGAGTCCAGAGGTGAATTTGGCCGGGGATTTATTAGGTTGTCACCGCATTAAAGCGTCGCCAGCCCTTGAGGTCAGAGGAAGATCAGCACCTTCCGACTAGTAGCTACTAAAACGGCGGTCATTCTTGATATGGTTTTGTCGTGGCTGGGCTTTTCAAGTGGAAACGTCAGGGGTTGAAGCTACCACATACTTCGCTGTCTGACACCCAAAAACACCTCGCAGCCACGATGAGGCAGTTAACCGGTTGGGAAGGAAAAAGTACTGATTATATAAAAATCAATCTAAGGAGCATCATATATTAATAAGCTCCGTACGGTATATAATATGGCAGATAATACTCTTTTATTTTTTTTTCTTCTTCCAATTAGTTCTCATGTATCATGTTGGAACAGTCATGGCAACATTGGCATAGTACAAAATGTGAAATATAATGCAAGTATTAGGTCGTTCCATAAATTTTGGATTTATTAACCAGAAGTATAAGAATTGCGCAATTTTTATGTCGTTCAATTGCACATTTTTTGCAGACTTTTTGGTAAACAACCTGTTTATGCTTGCCTCAAGATAGAGCTGTCTCAAAAACAAGTTCGCTTGCACTCATGCAAAAATGGCGCGCAGGGGAAATGCTAGCGAAGCGCTGCGTAAGATAAATCGACCTTAAGCAATGATATGGTTTCAGAAGGTTGCAGAAAAAACTGCTAGGAAAAGATTCGCGAAGTTCAAGGCTGGAGAGAACAGTCTGGAGGATCAGTCGCGCTGGGGCCCTCCGCGGGAAGCTCCATCAATCTTGCGCACCGCCTCACAAGCATTTTTCCCTACGCTCCATTCGTGCATGAGTAGCAAGCGAATTTGGTCCCAAGACAGCTCCATCTAAAAGCAAGTATAGGCAAGTTATAAACTAAAATGTTCACAAGAATATGAGCAATTGAGCGATCAAAGTCATACAATTATAACTACTTCTTATAAACAAATTTGGTGTTTATTGCTCTAGTGTCAAATCTTATGGAACGACTTAATACATTGACACATTGACTCTTTTCGGTTTGCAGCTCCAACCTTACAGATTTTTGTTCACATTTGCCTGAGACATTGCAAATGAGCTCAGAATTATTCTTTATTGTTCTAGTAATATAGAGTGATATGAAAAACGCATAGTGGTAACAGAAGAGGAGCCTTGGTGGTACAGTTGGCTAGCACGCGTCCTGGTGAAGGTGAAATGCGGGTTCGATTCCCATCTGAGTCCACCGCTAAAAGAGCAGTTAAATGGAGAATTCGTGCTGATATGTTCTCTGTTGTTTAGCGAAGACATTGTTAACGTATAGGAGTAGATTTTCGACTTGTTCAGATACACTGGACGCAGTTTTCGACTATGGCCAAAGTAAAGGAACGCCAAAGGGGCTTTTTGTAAGTGATTAGTAGAGATTTTGCTACTCATTTGTTTACATGGAGCTGACGTTTCCTGGTTTTTTTCGTTTCAGGATTACAACGAAGAGGGTGACGATGACGCGTCGAACGACGACGGAGGTAGCGACGAGGACGATTGGGGATCGAAGCGCAAGAGTCGCAAGTCGCAGGGTGGCGCCGCTGGGGGTGGTGGCGGCGGCGCGAAAGGCAGGAAGAAGGCGAGTGATGTGGCGGCTGCGGCGGCGGCGGCGAAGGCATGTCGAGGCAGGAGCACGTCGTCGACAAGTGCGGGGCAGGACGCGGCGGCGGCCGACGACGCGAGCAGTACCCAATGCACAAGTGAGTGTAGCGGCGCGGCTCAGGCCAGCGCCCGTCAGCGCCGGCAATCCGCCTCGCGAGCGCCGCGTCCCGCCGTCACTTGGCGTCCCACGGCCCGCCGACGGCATGGTTGCCGGTCGCGCGCGACGACGACTGGCCGCGTTCGTTCGCTTGACTCTTCTCTTCTTTCTTTTTCTTTCCCAACATATTTTTGTAATTAAACTCATTATTACTTCACTTCTTATTTCAGTGTGTCCAGCGTCCTACAAGAGTCTCGCGGGCTTAGCTTATCACAAAGCTTTTCAACATAACGATCCACTTTCTAATGATATTAGCATAGGTAAGCCATATTTATACGTAGATCTACATGCTTGAATGCTCTTTGAGAATATATAGTGATACTAAGTTTATTTTATCAATTTATTTACAGAAATTTCACCTGCGCTTGAAATATCTACAATCTGTGATTTGTGTCTGGGTAGCAAACACATGAACAAGAAGACGAAGAAAGCTGAGGATCTCGTTGTGTGTCATGACTGTGGTAGATCGGGTGGGTTTTCAGTGGTTCGATTCGGAATCCAAATGTCGAACTCTTCCATTATCCGTGCGCATTCCCAACACTTTTGTAGTCATTCAGTAACGAAAATCTAGACAATTTTATGCTATAAGTAGTCTCTAAAAAAGCTTTTTCATAGCGCTGTAGCAGTAATACACTTGCGTTGCACCTCGAAATGTTTCTTCGCTGAACAGAGCTTTCTCCTGTGCTTTTGGTATTCATTCGATAATTTAAACCTCAGCGATAACAATGGTATATCTGGCTTTTGCAAAGGACTTCCTTTTCTGTTGTAGCGACCAAGAGAAGATTAGGTTTCGCACTTGACGCGCATTTCTTGCCGGCTAGGGCGTGTGAGTGGGTGTGTGTCGATCGCGCGGTCGATTCATCGTGGAATGCGATTCATATATATCGTACGGGTTTTGTTATCAAATCTAGGGTTTTTTTTTCTCCGTTTCAAAAAAACTCTAAATATAGCATATGACTCTGATGCTCCAGGATTTCCTTTACATGTTCGTATGCTTTTCGTGCATAAACTTAGGCTGCTAGGGCTTGGCTTAGGCTTAGTACTATGTTTGTTGAAAATATAAAGTGAAATTAAAAACTCAAGGCTAGAGAATCATAGAACAAAGTTTCTTCTGCAAATGCAATGCAGAAAGTTTAGTAATCTCTGCGAAACGGACGAAATTTCCTGTTTAAATATGTACTTGGACAAGTGAAGAAATAAGACCTTTCGCTGGACAAAAACGTTTCATAAGAGTTTTAGTAGTCATTTGAATGCCCAAATCCCTGGCGACTGCGCTGCCTGGTCTTTTTGAAAAAGCCTTTTCATAATGCTGTAGAAGAAAATATTTGTGTTTCACACGCACTCGCACACATATTTCGCGCACAACAGATCTCTTCTTTTGGAATTATGAGTCAGCATTCGATAGCGCAAGTTTTAATTTAAATGGTATGCTTATTTTTTTGAAAAGAATCGTTTCACTGCAGTGTAGCAAGGAAAATAAGATTGGGTTTCATATGCGCGGCGCATTTGCTTCTGGGATAGTGTGTATGTTGGGTATGTACTGGACACGGATCGCTACGGCGTTCCACGATCGCGCTGACGCGTTACACATGTGGCATGCAATTTTTGTTATCTAACTTTGGATTTTTCTCCGCTTAGATACAAACTCTAGGTAAAACGAATGATTCTCCTTCACACGTTCTACATTACCCGCTTTTCCTGCTTCCAGCAAAGTAGCAGTAGAAGCACCTGGCCAGTGCAAAACATAATTTTCTTTTGAATGCTGCAGCGTTATGGAAGGGTCTTGTCAAAAAATGGGCCACGTAGCGCAGTAGCCAGGGATTCAAGCCTTCGAATGGTTACAAACACTCTTGTGAAAATTTCGTGTCCAGCGAAAGGGTTCGTTTCCTCAGCTGTCCCTGAATAACACCGTTGTACCATATTTTCTAGTAAATTACAGAGATACACGCGAAAGGCGCCGAGAGCGATACGTAGTTTTATTTTCACTGCTACAGCTCACCAAAAAGGCCTTTTTAGAAATGAAGCGCAGCATCAAATTTTTGATTTACTCTATTGAATGATTACTATAACTATGAAAAAGCAAAAACACGTTCTCTAAGGGTTGAAAGTGCACGTAGATAATGGGAAAGTGCCGAAATGTCTTTGCATTTCCTTCTGCAATATCCCCCCGGTCATCGGAAATTTATTGATGATTTTCAATCTCAACATATTGCTAATCAACTTCTCGTAAGTGTTTTTGATTTGCTCCAACAATGTTTTATTGTGAATAAGTTCTGAAAATATTAATCTCTAAAAAATTATTTCAGAAATATGAGAGCAAAATAGATCACTTATCATATGCTCTATTTATATTTTTAGCCCACTCCTCTTGCCTCAACTTCAATGATAACGTTCCCGTTATCATTAAGCGCTATGGATGGCAGTGCATCGAATGTAAGAGTTGCACCATTTGTGGGACTTCTGAGAATGACGTAAGTTTTGCTTATACTCCGATGTTAGATGCCTTAGGAGGTCTCATTGATGAGCTTTTTAACAAATGTGTTTAGATGCACTATACTGTCCTATTAAATCAGGCAGGACAGTCAATTACATCTATATTGCACGTTTTGTATCAGTCCAGTCGCATTTTTATTGAGAATAATCATTTGACATGTTCCGTGATTAATGATTGATATATTCTCAGGTTTTAACTCTTTCGGAACCGTGGACCCACGGCCTCTGCATCTCTGATTGGCAACTCTGAGCTGATTGCTCCTCTGCGCCTCTAACCACCGACGTTCCATTGTTGGCCGCAACAGCCAGCCATTGTTAGACGCAGCACGCTGTGGGTCAGAGATGCAGAGGTGCTGGAGGAGACCGTACAGAGATGCCAATTAAGAAAATAGAGGTCGTGGTTCCACGGTTTCGAAAAGGTTAATTATACAGAAGGTGAAAGCTGGTCCTTCATATACTTCATTATTTCAAATGACACATTATAAAAAGCTTTATTTCGGCGTAATGTGCCTCAAAAGAGATTGATTTTGTTCAGGACAAGCTACTGTTTTGTGATGATTGCGATCGGGGCTACCATACGTACTGTTTCACTCCGAAAATGAAAAGCTTGCCGGAGAATGAGTACTCATGCTCTCTGTGTATCGCAACGTTCGGTGCTCGGGCTAGTGCAGTACTGAAAGCAGACACCCCGACCAGTACAGTGACTGTATAGTCATCTGTGTTATTTTTGCTACGGACACCATCAAGACAGTGCCATGCTTTCCCCGTAACTCTTATGTTGTTGGTGCTTTTCAATCACGTAGAGATCTCCAGTATGCCACATCGATCGTCATCCTTATTGTTCTCTTCACTTGTTCATGTTTTTGCTGCCTCTAATATTTCTCGGAGTAACATTTGGGCAAACAGTTTTACATTTAGTTTTTTTCAGCACTTTTTTGTGTTCACGTTTCCTTCACCAGTAAGCATCTTTTTTGGTCACTCCCAGAGCAATTTAAAGAAGCTCTTTTTGGTATCACTGGTGTACTTGTACATCAACTGTCTTGCGACAGATTACTCGCTGTTAAAGCTTCATTTGCTTGACCGTAAATGATGTTCAAAATTTCGCTCATTTTGAATGTGGTGGCCATGTAATTGATGGAATGGCTAAAGCACTGAATGAAACAACGCGTAGACCACACTTGTTAATTCAATGTCGTTGTATGGCTTGAAGATTTCTACCTCTTCATACAACCTTTAGCCAAGGCCGATCATCACAAATCTGAAATATCGCGGCATTAGCTTATAGTAAATTTTTTAGTTCCTTCTAGGAACATGAGTTTTATGTCATGTTATTACTAAAAAATTAGTCGATTATGACACACTGTTAGTGTTTTTT
>JAHQIW010001493.1:0-46065 GCA_019055375.1 Parelaphostrongylus tenuis
GTGATCAATTGAAACCGAATGCATGGCGCATCCATCAGCGATTGGTCAACGCCGAGAGTTGTGCTTTTAGCTTTTGATCAGTTTTTGAAAGTGTGAGATTGGTAGTATGAGATAAAATTTAGGTAAAACATGCTCAAAGACTATATGCGAGATATGGTACAGTTTAATTTTTAGGTGTTCATGCTAGTATCTGTTTATTTCGTGGGATTTCATGTCTCATGCCATACAGCTTATCCAGCTGATCATTGTTACTTCGTTTCTAAGATCGGAGTCGTTGTGATCTTAGAAATACTAGTCAACCTCACTTTCTTCCAGTATTATTCGAGGTGCTGTTGCCTAAATATAAGGAGCTTATCATCTAATCTTTCTAAATACTGTAGATTATTTCCAGACATAACTGTGTCTCGCACTGGCAGAGACAAGCATGTGTGGCCGATCTATGCAGGAATGCGGTTCCCTTCGGTGTGAAGCTTAAATGTTGAGTATTTATGTTTATGTAATTCTTGCCCCACTTATTTCAGAAGATTTAGTCGATGAAGATCAGGGAGAATTGCATTCGGCTTATCTATCACGATTCTGTAACTTGTGCGGCCGTGATGCTCCAATTCGGCAAGTTTAGTTCGATTTGCCAAGGATGATTAATATGTAAGAGCGCTTTTTCTCAGGAGTCATCATTGTCCTATTTGTAAATATGTGTTCTTCGAAAAGACCACCACTGTTTCATAACCGGCGCTTGCGTTGGACTTGGAAATCAGGTGGGTGTGTGTACTCATAGGCCGTAAAGTGAAGACATCAAAGTTTTACTTAAACGTAGTAGAGACAGATTTCATTAACGTTTCTAGACTCTGGATATATATGAGTTATACCACATGAAGTAATCGTTAGTTGTCCAAGATTCATTCATTCCTACCAAGCGCATGAGCTCATCTTCTGTATGCCATTTTCTCCACACGGCGACAACGTTCATGTCCAGCGATTCTGTTCTTAGCGAAATTTGCAGTGTAGAATATATGCTTCGACCCCATTCTTATAACCTCGATAGAGATCTTGAGAGAAGAGGAGAAGAGAGAGAGAGAGAGAGAGAGAGAGAAAGAAGGGAACAGTGAAGGTTGTACCTCTTGTTTGTTTTGCCTTTTCTTGGAGCTGTGGTGTCGTAGGATCGGCTTCTTCACTCGGGTACCCAATTTAAATCTATTCCTTCGTTCGGACATTGGAATCGTAGGCGTTGGGCAACGTACTATTTAAGTTTAGATCAGAAGCGATCTTTTCCATATTGTTTGTTGAGATTTGTGTTATTAATGATCGCTGTTGTGACAACGACATCACAACTGAGGGATGCCGTATTTTTTCGGTTACCCCAAATTTTATTCCTCTTTTCTTATTCTGACCTTTTTCCTGCATAGCATTGTCGGAATTGAGGCCGAATGGTTGCAGCAGACCGCTATCATCATTTGCTTTCGGAAGCGGCTCGTACATTATTGAAGTGTCCTTAAGAAATCTTCATTTCGCTATTGATTTCGTCATGAAATTCCAGTGAGGTGAAGGTGGTTTTCAAAGATTTCAGTGAATGAGGAGGCAACTTCTGTGCTGTAACTAAACATGGTAAAGATCCAGTTTTGTATAGGCCATTGGTGCCATTCTGTTTAGACCGTTCTGCAGTTGTGAAACCTTGATTTATTTTTGTGCACACATAGCGCAATAGGTAGAGGTTTCTTGCGACACACATGTGGTCTGGTTCCACTCCCGCGCCCATCACCAAGTCTTCCATCCCTCTGCGGTCTATGGATTGATACCAGGCATTTCTGGAAGGATAACAGTACTGATTTGATACATCAGTAGGTCACCACGAGTCATTGCAAAGGCCAGACATGCATTCAGTTACCTCTAACGATGCTCAGTGAAGTCGATGCAGGGTACATCCCTCAGGAATTCGTCGCTGGCAGCTTTATTTATTTATGCCTGAAATACTTAAAGTACTTAGCGAACTGTTTCAAAAAGAAAAAAAAGATCTACTTAGACGATGAAAGTGAACCAGTTTCGGAGCACACATTTCGGACATTTGTCCGGTACCTTTTGCTTCGAGTGTTTTTTTAAGGCGACGTTCAAATTTCAGTATGCTCGATAATCATTTTTTGAGCCATGCATGTGATCTTTTACATGGCAATTTATAGAATCCCGATATACGTGTTTCGGTCTTGATAGCCTCGTCAGTTGGGCAGTACCTTTCGTCTTTAGGTAGTCCTCTCGGGGAAATCCAACTCTTATAGAGGCTGCCGACAAAGAACATTTTACACGTGCCATTAAGTGAAAATATCACTGAATGGCAGTGTTTTACACGCGATTGCTTCTGGCTTATATCGTTAAAAATATCATGCTTTTCGTTTCGAGTGTTTTCTTTAGGACCTCACTCAGCTTTCCGTATGCGTGATAATCATTTTTCTTCTCCGAGAGCTCAAGCTAGAGACGACGGGTACTGCCCGACTGACAAGGCTGTTGAAGCCGAAACATGTGTATCGGGCTCTATGAGTTGCTCTACAAAACACACATAGATGGCTCAAAAATAATAATCAGGCATATTTATCCGGTATTTGTCGTCTACGAAAATCGTCCTATATTTTGTCAAAATGGGACTCAAGTAATTGTTAATATGATGAGAAGAATTCGACGACAGTTTTCGCAGCTGGGTAAGTGGTACGAATCTCCTCGGTTTGGTGTTTGCACTACAAATCATTCATAATTGCTAAAAAGGAGACCATTTGTTTTGATTTTGTCTTCTTCTTCATAAATAAAAATAGTCACTGTTTTTCACACGACTTAGAGACAGCAGAAGTTATTTTTTGAATTATTTCGGAGACTTGTGCTAGTGAATGTCATCTAATCTATACACTTTTCCAGCGGTATTTTATCACATTTTTGTTCTGGTGTTTCACTCGGTCTGCTGTTAGGTGCTCGATACACAGTCGTTTATTTGTACCAAACAACATTTTCTGAGTATGTATTAGAATTCTCTCTAGGGTTGTTCTCCGTCCTATGTTCTTATCTTTTCTTTCCAAATATTGTTCTTTCAGGAACTCTGTGCTTGGATTTCTCTATTGTGTTGGACCTATTGCTATTGTCCGTTGGATTCTCGGCTTAACAAGTATTCTTCATGCTTTTGTGTGTACGATATTTTCATTCATTCTTGTCAGTATAGTCGCATCTGGTGGCTTTTTTTGCAATGCAGGTAGGATGTGGTTTGATAGATTTTATTGATCTAACCTAGCCTTAGAATGTTGACATAAAATGAAATTTATAAAACGAGAGAAATCCCATGTTTTTCAGATTTATTATACGTGCTATGGATATACTATGTATGAATATCATAGTAGTGTACGAGATGCCTTCGATGGTGATGGGTGAGCCATTTAATTGTTGAAATTACGACATTTCCAGAAAATATAGCTAATTTTCGTGTTTATGGAAAGAAAATAACAATATTTGCCTTTGTTGGAAGTTTTGGCGTTTTACGCTAGAAATAAAATTATGAATTATGTTATAGAGAGCGAGTTCTCAGAATTAGATAGTCGCCATGAAAATCTTACGGACATTATCCGAACATTCACGTGATTCTAAAAGGATGTCGGGAAGTTTTGATGTGGAGAAATCTCCATTAAGAATGTCAGAGGTGCTTCAAAACCAGTTCCTTGATATCCTTTCAAATAAACAAAGTATTACAAAACAAGGACAGCATTTTCTGTTCATTTTCTTATATGCGATTTACTTCTTTAACACAGCGCCGGTATTTGTTTTTACCTAAATGTCGGTTATTCTGAGATAACCACAGAAGTTGAGGATTCAAATATTTGATAGACTTGTAAAAGGGTGCCTCGCTATCGTTGTAAAGTTTTGAATGGGTTTTTTTTCTGATCAGAAGGGTACAAATGAAAAACTGGATTTATTTGCTGGAGAGGAGCTTTTCATAGGAATGTTAGTAACCATACGAAAGCTGAGACTCCAGGCTACAGCTGGACTCGCCGTTTTTTTCAGAACACCCTTTTATAACGCTGTACAATCTAGATCAAATATCATGTTTCACAATTGCATTTTGCCTTGATTTTTATCATGCTTATAATTCGCTGGAAGTGGAAGAGCATATCAATGATGTGTATGGAAACTTTCCTAGTATCTTAGTCAGTCGTTTTATCTGTAGTTTTTTTTTTCAAAGCGAAGGAAAAATTCCCAATTGAACAATAAAATATCGATGGTCCCACCACGCTCCTGCCACGGTCGTCGCCTTGTCGAATAGTCCGTTAACAACGTTGCTAAAAATGTAAAACTTGATCTTGTTTTTCTTGCTTAGACCGTATTTCCAGAAAATAAGCACATCGCTAGAATCAAGAAACATTACGTCATCAGATGATTACTAATATCCGGAGAAAGAGCTTTGTCCGGCAAGATGTAAAGCACAAGTCAAAGACCACAGCTAGATTGAAAGATTGAAAAGAGTTTTTCAGAAAAGCGAACATATTTTTTGCGTTCCTCAAAGCTTCTGCTATAGTTTGAGTACTAAAACTTTAGTAAGGAAAAAAACACTAGGTTTTATGAAACATGTTTTTATTTTAAATGTTACAGCGTTGAAAGGATGTGTATAGAAAGACCAGCAACGTGGGGCTGTAGTCCGAAATTTAGCTTTCGAGTGGTTGCCAACACTCTTATGGGAAGTTTCCTCTCCAGCGAATGAAATCGGTTTTTTATTTGTCCCTTCTCAATTAGTAAGAACCTTTGAATGATTTTCCTCTACAATGTTCTTGCAATTTTAGAACTGTTTTAGATGAGATTTTTGAAGAATTAGGACAAGAAATTAGATCACAAAAATTTTTATCACGAGCTTTTTGGGTCTTGCTGTTAAATTATCTCGCTATTTGATACAAGTTTTTCTTTTCTATTAAGTAAAATGAAAACCGATTTGATCTGCGTTTTTTTTTTCAAAATGAGAAATTAGCAGAGAATTAAGTTACGTGAACTTTCTATTTCACCATCACTTACCACATTTTTTCACGTCAATCAAGTGCTAAGAATGTAAAGTACTGCTTAGAACAAAACTACGTCACTGAAGCGAATTATTTAAATTTTCAGCGCAACGATCGGCGAGCGATTCCGTTTGATTTTTGGCCGTTACTGGATCGTAAATTTTTTATTTCCTCTTTTCTGGAATCCCCAGCTCCTTACTGCTGAAATTGCTACCAATTTGTTTCGTGTCAGAAGTAAACAACTCTAACAGCATCTCAAATAACAATTTTTCGTTTACGATTTGATAACTCCTCTTTTCACTGAGCATCGGATAACGTTTTTGATCACCTATTTCTCATTTCTCAAATCTCTAGGTCAGTACAGTCGAGTCCACTTATTTTCCTTTGACGCTCTACGGGTATATCTATCTATTAGGCAATAGTTCAAAAGTTCGACTTTGTATAAACCTCGGCATAACTTAATGTTATATGAAAATCGAGAAAACTTGTCTTGATTAGCTGACGCGAGGTTGGTAAATTAGCAGTAGAAGTTCGGCTGACGTTTCGGCGACCCGCCTTCTTCAGAGCCTGGGCATATGTAGTATTAGTCTATTTGAATGATTCGGATGGTCTTATTTATATGCTGCCTAGGTCAGGTTAGAAGATCAAACGAAGAAAGGGCGCGAGATTCGTCGTGTGATGGTGACGCACTCGTCCTTCCGGTTCATTTCGGGTTTTTGGCGTTTTTCCAAAATGCCTCAAGAGTTTTGCGCGTGGATGTTTTTGATTCCTGCGCTAGGATTGTGACAGTCACATCAAAATCGTTGTTGTTGTGTTTTTTTGTGCCCTATGTAAACCTAAAGGTTTGGTTTTATCTATTTTAGATTCACTATCTGAATGTTCTTTTATGCGTATGAAAGGTGGTCTACCCGTTTTGCCTATATATTCTTCCCCGCATGTTTTACATGTTAGCGAATAAATTGTGCCCGATCTCATACAATCATCTTCTTTTCCGTTAGGGCAGATCGTACAGTTTTTGGTGTTGCACAATCGATCATAAAGTCTATTGCGGATCAGCTGATGGCGTAGGGTGGGAGGTGGGGTTTCGATAATTACCACGGAATTTTCAAGACCGCATCTTTTTAGGCACCTTTTAACCGCGCTACTAATTTCGTTTGATATAAATTGCAGTTTGAAGGGAACTTTATTCAGGTCCGGAGTATTGTTCTTTCGGAACCTAATTCCAGTTTTTGAATATTCACAAGTAGTAGATGTTCTGTAGCCGCTGGAAATGGCAATTTTCCTTGCCAAGTCTAATGATTCGTTCCTTTCTTCTTCTCCTGTAATAATTAGTAGCGCAGCCAAAAGGTGCCTAAAAGATGCGGTCTTGAAAGTTCCGTGGTAGTTATTGAAATCCCACCTCCCACCCTACGCCATCAGCTGATTCGCAATAGACTTTATGATCGATTGTGCAACACCAAAAACTGTATAATCTGCCCTATCGGAAAAGAGGGGGATTGTATGAGATCGGGCACAATTTATTTATAACATGTAAAACGTACGGGGAAGAATATATAGGCAAAACGGGTAGACCACTTTTCATCCGCATAAAAGAACATCTAGATAGTAAATCTAAAATAGATAAAACGAAACCTTTAGGTTTACATAGGGCACAAAAACACAACAACAACGATTTTGATGTGACTGTCACAATCCTAGCGCAGTAATCAAAAACATCCACGCGCAAAACTCTTGAGGCATTTTGGATAAACGCCAAAACCCCGAAATGAACCGGAAGGACGAGTGCGTCACCATCACCCGAGATCTCGCGCCCTTTCTTCGTTTGATCTTCTAACTTGACCTAGGCAGCATATAAATAAGACCATTCGAATCATTCAAATAGTCTAATACTACATACGCCCAGGCTTTGATGAAGGCGGGTCGCCGAAATGTCAGCCGAACTTCGACGACTAATTTACCAACCTCGCGTCAGCTAATCAAGATAATTTTTCTCGATTTTCATATAACGTATCAGGCAATAGGATCACTCCGTTTCATTACTTATTTTTTGTTAATGTTTATATGTACCTACGATTTCTTCTTCGTCTTTCGTCTCCTTATTTCGTATCTCGATGATTTCATTCTATCCTACTAACGGTAGTAGATTTTAGCGAGTCTTTAGACTTCACTTGATAATTGTTGCATTTTGATATTTTTGATGAACGATAAAAATATAAGGCGTTCAGTGTCGATTAGTTTCCTGTGGAGTACACCACTATCAATTCGACTACGTCAAATATCGTTAAATGCCATTGAATTTATTTGTGGCCCATACAATGACTTGCAATAGCTTCCGATGTATTGGGCCACTGTTTCTATTGTACCAGACAAGCCTAGTACTACTTTCTTGGCCACGGAAAGGTTTCGTGAATCCAGCGCTCAGCATCCAGCTGGAAACCGATCGGATGTGTACTGCAGTGCACCGTCAACCGCTTCTCTGCACGCACCCAGGCTATAAAATCACTTGACTTACTTACAGCTTACTTCGACGGTCCATCTTCATGAATTTTTGCGGACCCCAGCACATCGAACTGTGATGGTTTAGAAGTTTTGTTCCCTGGAGTCCCGAGGTAAGTCTAGCCGGGTCGTCACCATATTAGAATAGTCGCAAGCCCTTGTGTATCACAGAGATTACCCCTGCTACTAAAAGCTGTTAAGATGGCGGTCATTCCTGGCCCGGTTTACTCCTAGCTTCTGCCTTAGCTGAGCTTTCCGAGTGGAAATGTCGGGCTCCTTCTCAGCTTGGGTGGCTTTACTAAGGAGTCGAGACCCCGCTGCACTTCACACTCAAACACACCAGAGCACCTCCTAGCCAAGATAAGGGGGTAAACCATTTGGGAGGACTCTGAAATTATAAATATCAATTTGAATAAGGTGATTTATGAATTTTTGAGTACCAGACATATCCCACTTCATAACTATACATTCACATGCACATGCACACATACACATACACACACACATGCAAATACATATACACGCAAGTACACATACATATGTACACATACACACATACACATACAATTACACACATGTACATGCACACACATACACATACACATACACAAAGCGCCGCTACCACTTGTCTTCAACAGGTCTCACATCGAGTGTTTCACAGCACACAAATACCTTTTGTACCCAAAGATGATGAGTAATGTGTAAAACTTTGAGCCTCAGGCGGCCCGCGTTTCATCCTTTGGGGAGGCTTGTACTATCACTGCACCGCCGTGGCGAGTGATGTTATTGTTTTGTTTTCGTTTTTGTGTAAGTTTGTTCCGCTTTCTCCCTTGCTTACTCGTCAGATCTCCATTTCTAGCCTTGAATTCATTGAAACTATCAAAAACTGCAGTTCTCCCCAATTGTTTCCGTCACCCCAGGTCTCGCTTATTCGGGAGAAAGTCTTAGTAGCAATTGGACCTAAACGATACTCATGTAACATCGTTTTTGTTCTCAGGACAAATCCATCTCAAAACATGTAGAAGTGTCATGTTTCAAAATAACCGAAAGAGGCTGCTCTAAACGATAGTAAGAATAGAAACTCAAATGCATGAAAAATAATTGATAAAAACGAAAAGCTCCGAAAAATTTCTTGCCAACAAAGTATTTGTATTGAAGGAGATTCGTTTGCCAACGCGTAAGTGAAAGCAATGTTTCATTTCGTCATTCAAAACCAGTATAAGGGATAAAAATGATAAAGCTCTCGGCGTCCACCAATCCCTAGGGGTGAGCCATGCCTTCGTCTTCAATTTTTATCTTCGTTTGAGGTGACTTAATAAATTATATCTGACCGTTACAGTGGTTCGCGGTAGCCTCCAGCTGTATCAAGTCAGTGCTGCCAATGCTCCCAGACAAGTCGGCGACAAGTCTGGTACCAATTCACCGACCACGGAGTGATAGATGCTTGGTGAGCCATGAGCGCCGGATCGAACCACTGACATCGTGTGCGAAGCAAAGCACCTCTAACCACGGCGGCACATGCGCTCAATTGACATAGGCAAATTATATATAAAAACTACTTGACGATAAAAAGATATAATCCATTTTATTGGGAACAACCTTTGCCCACTGATCAGTGAAACACCGCGTCAACGTAATATCCCACATGACGCATCGACGAAATATCCGACATGAGACGACCTTTGCACGATCACTGCAGTAAACCATATAAATCTCGTTGATAACTTTAATTTTCCGGTAATATCGAATTGGGATCATACTTTCGTATACGAGGGCGCCGCGGCCGAGTGGTGGTGGTGCTCGTCGCGACGCGCGTAGAGACGAGCTTCACCCCCCCCCCCCTCCACTCTCTTCGGCAGTCAACAAAAGCGTCTTATGGAACGCCACGGCCAGGCTGTCCTAGAGATTGCAAGGAGACTCTGTCAACCAGTATTCTACGCCGTTCAAAAAGAAGAAGGAATTGGATGCTAGAAGTACTGGGATCCGTACAAAGAAGAACATTTTGATGACGGATCAGATAAAATAAATTATAATTGAAAATAATTGATAATGATTATCGAAAATGAATTGGTAATTGAAAAAAATAACTTTCCGTATACGCACAGATGACAGCTATGACGACGATCATCACGGTAGGCTTAACTGGAGATCAAATGTGCTGCCCAAAAAGCACAAACACCCATAAGTATTTGATCTGGTCATGCGCTGAGAAAAAGCCTCTCCATTTTTTTACTACTTAGAAATCTTCAAAACATGGCATTCTCTTTCGAAACCATGTCCTCTCAGCAGACAGTCCCTGGTGGTCCCTGTTTACATGATCTACCGCCCTTATCAAAGAAATTTTGATAGTCCCGCCCACATGATCTACCGCCCTCTCAGCAGCCAGTCCCTGGTGGTCCGCGTCTACACGATCTACCGTTTTCTCAGCAGACAGTCCCTGATGGTCGGTGTTTGCATGACCTACCGCCCTCATCAAAGAGTTTTTGATAGTCCCGCCTACATGATCTACCGCCCTCTCATCAGGCAGTTCTTGGTGGTCAGCGTCTATATGATCTACCACCCTAACCGGAACATTTCCTGGTAGTCCCCGTGCTCAAGATATTCCGCTCTCACAGCAGCCAATTCCCTGGTGGTCCGCGTCCACATGATCTACCGCTTTCTCAGCAGACATTTCCTGGTGGTCCGTATTTACATGATCTACCGCCCTCATTAAACAGTTTTTGATAGTTTTGTCTACGCGATCTACGCCCTATCATCAGGCAGGTATGATCTACCACCCTAATCGAACATTTCCTGATAGTCCCCGCGCTCAAGATATTCCGCTCTCACAGCAGCCAGTCCCTGGTGGGCCGCGTCTACATGATCTACCGCCCACATTAAACAGTTTTTGATAGTTTTGTCTACACGATCTACCGCCCTATCATCAGACAGGTATGATCTACCACCCTAATCGGACATTCCTGGTAGTCCCCCGCGCTCAAGATATTACGCTCTCTCAGTAGCCAGTCCCTGGTGGTCCGCGTCTACATGATCTACCGCCCTCATTGAACAATTTTTGATATCTTGTCTACTCGATCTACCGCCCTATCATCAGGCGGTATGATCTACCACCCTAATCGAACATTTCCTGATAGTCCCCGCGCTCAAGATATTCCGCTCTCACAGCAGCCAGTCCCTGGTGGTCCGTGTCTACATGATCTACCGCTTTCTCAGCAGATATTCCCTGGTGGTCCGTGCTTACATGATCTACCTCCTTCATTAAACAGTTTTTGATAGTTTTGTCTACACGATCTACCGCCCTATCATCAGACAGGTATGATCTACCACCCTAATCGGACATTTCCTGGTAGTCCCCGCGCTCAAGATATTCCGCTCTCACAGCAGCCAGTCCCTGGTGGTCCGCGTCTGCATGATCTACCGCTTTCTCAGCAGACATTCCCTGGTGGTCCGTGTTTCCATGATCTACCGCCCTCATTAAACAATTTTTGATAATCTTGTCCACTCGATCTACCGCCCTATCATCAGGCGGGTATGATCTACCACCCTAATCGAACATTTCCTGATAGTCCCCGCGCTCAAGATATTCCGCTCTCACAGCAGCCAGTCCCTGGTGGTCCGCCGTCCTAACATGATCTACCGCCCTCATTAAACAATTTTTGATAATCTTGTCTACTCGATCTACCGCCCTATCAACAGGCGGGTATGATCTACCACCCTAATCGAACATTTCCTGATAGTCCCCGCGCTCAAGATATTCCGCTCTCACAGCAGCCAGTCCCTGGTGGTCCGTGTTTCCATGATCTACCGCCCTCATTAAACAATTTTTGATAATCTTGTCCACTCGATCTACCGCCCTATCATCAGGCGGGTATGATCTACCACCCTAATCGAACATTTCCTGATACTCCCCGCGCTCAAGATATTCCGCTCTCACAGCAGCCAGTCCCTGGTGGCTCCTTGTTCTACATGATCTACCGCCCTCATTGAACAATTTTTGATAGTCTTGTCTACTCGATCTACCGCCCTGTCATCAGGCGGGTATGATCTACCACCCTAATCGAACATTTCCTGATAGTCCCCGCGCTCAAGATATTCCGCTCTCACAGCAGCCAGTCCCTGGTGGTCCGTGTCTACATGATCTACCGCTTTCTCAGCAGATATTCCCTGGTGGTCCGTGTTTACATGATCTACCTCCTTCATTAAACATTTTTTGATAGTTTTTGTCTACACGATCTACCGCCCTATCATCAGACAGGTATGATCTACCACCCTAATCGGACATTTCCTGGGTAGTCCCCGCGCTCATAGATATTCGCGCTCTCACAGCAGCCCAGTCCCTGGTGGTCCGCGTCTGCATGATCTACCGCTTTCTCAGCAGACATTCCCTGGTGGTCCGTGTTTACATGATCTACTGCCTTCATGAAACAGTTCGTGATAGTCCCGCCTAAATGATCTACCGCCCTATCATCAGGCAGGTATGATCTACCAACCTAATCGAACATTTCCTGATAGTCCCCCGCGCTCAAGATATTACGCTCTCTCAGCAGCCAGTCCCTGGTGGTCCGTGTCTACATGATCTACCGCTTTCTCAGCAGATATTCCCTGGTGGTCCGTGTTTACATGATCTACCTCCTTCATTAAACAGTTTTTGATAGTTTTGTCTACACGATCTACCGCCCTATCATCAGACAGGTATGATCTACCACCCTAATCGGACATTTCCTGGTAGTCCCCGCGCTCAAGATATTCCGCTCTCACAGCAGCCAGTCCCTGGTGGTCCGCGTCTGCATGATCTACCGCTTTCTCAGCAGACATTCCCTGGTGGTCCGTGTTTACATGATCTACTGCCTTCATGAAACAGTTCGTGATAGTCCCGCCTAAATGATCTACCGCCCTATCATCAGGCAGGTATGATCTACCACCCTAATCGAACATTTCCTGATAGTCCCCGCGCTCAAGATATTACGCTCTCCTCAGCAGCCAGTCCCCTGGTGGTCCGTGTCTACATGATCTACCGCTTTCTCAGCAGATATTCCCTGGTGGTCCGTGTTTACATGATCTACCTCCTTCATTAAACAGTTTTTGATAGTTTTGTCTACTCGATCTACGCCCTATCATCAGGCAGGTATGATCTACCACCCTAATCGAACATTTCCTGATAGTCCCCGCGCTCAAGATATTCCGCTCTCACAGCAGCCAGTCCCTGGTGGTCCGCGTCTACATGATCTACCGCCCTGATTAAACAGTTTTTGATAGTTTTGTCTACACGATCTACCGCCCTATCATCAGGCAGGTATGATCTACCACCCTAATCGAACATTTCCTGATAGTCCCCGCGCTCAAGATATTCCGCTCTCACAGCAGCCAGTCCCTGGTGGTCCGCGTCTACATGATCTACCGCCCTCATTAAACAGTTTTTGATAGTTTTGTCTACACGATCTACCGCCCTATCATCAGGCAGGTATGATCTACCACCCTAATCGAACATTTCCTGATAGTCCCCGCGCTCAAGATATTCCGCTCTCACAGCAGCCACTCCCTGTTGGTCCACGTCTACATGATCTACCGTTTTTCTCAGCGGACAGTCCCTGGTGGCCCGTGTTTACATGATCTACTGCCTTCATGAAACAGTTTCGTGATAGTCCCGCCTAAATGATCTACCGCCCTCTCATCAGGCAAGTCTTGGTGGTCCGCGTCTACATAATCTACCGTTTTCTCAGCAGGCAATCCCTGGTGGTCCGTGTTTACATGATCTACCGCCCTACCAAACAGTTCGTTATAGTCCCGCTTACATGATCTACCGCCCTCTCATCAAGTAGTTCTTGGTGGTTAGCGTCTATATGATCTACCACCCTCATCAAACAGTTCGTGGTAGCCTCGTACTTCAGATATTCCGTCCGCTCAGCAGGCAGTCCCTGGTGCTCAGCGTCTTCATGATGTGCAAACTGGGTGCCCACTCACGCGATCTACGTATCAGATGGTCCCCAGCGTGCCACGATGTCGAACATAGAGCGTTGGCTGATGGCTAGCCGCCCGGCCGACTGTTTCGTAATTCTAGTCGACGTCAGATCTTGCGAAACGGTCGCGTGTTCGGGCAGCCAGCCAGCCAATCAGCCAATAGTGTCACGGCACTGAGGGGGTGGTGCGTTCTCGTCGCCGCGTCGCACATCGCGTTGCGGACGCCATCGCGGGACTGGCTGGCTCGTGCGGCAGTGGCGGCGGCCAAGCCTCTTGACATTGTTGTTTGTTGTCGGTGTTGCTCGTTCAGTTTTCGAAACCTTTCGTTCTCGTGAATCTTGAAGGTTTTCCTACTTTTTTATTATTTTACATATCTCAGCAGTCTATTTTCTGCAGAATAATGGAAAGTTGCTTGTAAGTACGGCCTTGTGAGGGCGTATAATTCCCGTCGAGACAGTGCTTTGAGTGCTTTTCGTGCGCGTGATCGCCCTTTAATCGCCGATTACTGTGTGGTGAGTAGATCACGGTTTTTGTCGATAAACTGCGATCTACCTAGATTAGTAGGGCCTTAACGATCTATAGGAAATGACGATTTCATCAGTCACATGAAATCATCGGCGACGACGTGCTTGTTTGGGAGAATAGGAATTTCGCAATGATGGCCGCGCGCTGATTGGCCGGGTGGTCGGTCAGAAAGGTGAGGCATCGCCAAGCCCAGTGCATCGTCATCTCCGCTTCAGGCTCTATGCCGGCCACGTGAATTCATTATCCTTCTCCCTAGCTTTTTGGCCTGAATCAGAGTGCACACAGAAGCCTTTGAGCCCTAAAAAGACCTCAGAACCCTGATGATTTTATGCTGATTCACTTTCAGGCCTCCAGAGACGACACATCGTTCTATTGGTTTGATTCTAGATCAATCGCTTATGAACACGATGTTGGGCCATTCGGTTTCAACGCATGCTTCGACCACAAATGCTCAACGACACACGACACGTCCATCATTTTCTCGAAAAAGACCTGCGGCGAGCAGTCTTCCAACTATCGAGGTCAGCTTGAATTCGTATGACGCTCCATCCGCTATTGTGGGGGAGTATGAAGGGGGCTCGGCTTTTATTTTCATAATCTGAGGTCATTCCCTAAGTTTTAGTACTAGAACAGTGAATGCCGAATTTGTCAGCCAGATGTATACAAAATTTCTTGATTTTGCGTATCGCTCAATCGCCCAATTTTTTGTGACCATTTTCGTATACAACTTGCCTATCCTTTTGCGGGCGGCAGGGGTCATTTTGGCCTCTAAATTTTCAGACGTCTTTTTCTCGCCTAGCAAAGCTGTTTATTTTAGGATTTAAGTGATTATTCGAAAGCTCAAATCTTGTTGATTCCGGCACTTTGCTTGGTTTTTGAAAAAGTTTTTTTTTAGTACGCTGTAGTAACAAAAATGAATTTGTTGCCCGCTCGGTTCACCTAATTTGTTCAGTTAAAGTCCATGGTTTTCTCTTTATTTGACTACACTGAGCTCATTCGATGGTTTAAATCCTGGCAAATTTGAAGCTTAAACTGGTTCTCAAAAAGTTTTTTTATTAGCGCACTTTGAGAACGGAAAGAAGACTACGTTTCACGTTTTGAATTTTTTTTTGCACATAGGAGTTACATATGCATAAAAAGTGTGCAAACTTGGAGAGAAAATCATGTTCTGTCAAAGTAATCGGAGAACTTTAAGTATTTCATGAAAAAGGAAAAAGAATTTCTGTTGAAGAACGGAAATCGGCGCTATAGGCGATATCGGTTGTGCTGCCGTCCGCAAAGAGCCATAACTGCTTTAGGATGGAGCTGTCGTGGGAACGCATTCGCTTACTACGTGCAAGTTCCTGTGAACGGCCCGAGCACGACAGAACCTCCAGACTGTTCTTTCCAGCTTTGAACTCTGCAAACCACTTGTTATCCGTCGTTGTGCAACCGTATGATCTCCCCAAGCTCTATTTATGTTGCGCGCCGCTTCATTAGAATTACCCCTTACGCGCCATTCGTCCATGATTTTTTACTTGGCGTCAATTTCTTTAGAGGATTATTTGACCTCATAGGATTAGCTGAACCGAGGGAGGGTGGGTACTGTGCGGTCCCAATAGGACGAGAAGGCGCCTGTAAACCACTGACTTTATAAGCTCAAAACAAGTAATATCGTTATCATATTACACCACTTTGAGCCGGTCTATGAAAGGGCGGTCGATAGAAGAGGTTTGATTGGTGCATGAGTAGTAAGCGAATTTGCTCCCAAGACAGCTCTCTTTTAGCAAGTAAAGGCAAGTTGTATAACAAAATGTTCGCTTGGGAATGCGCAATTAAACGATACCAAAGTCACGCAGTTCTAATTACTTCTGGTTCGTAAATTTGGTGTTTAATGTTTTAGGGCCAAAACTTATGGAACGACCTAAGAATTCAAGTCATTCTGATTTAGATGTCGACAAATCAGCGATCGTCTTCATCGCTATCGAATTTGTCCGATGTGTCACAAGAGTCGTCGGATGGCTTGAAGCGCCAGCGATTCGGTAGCACGTCATTCACCGATGAACCGTACGTCTCGTCTCATTCGGTGAGATTTAAAACCATAGTCTGACATTTGATCGACCTTAAAATGGACTGCAATTTCCCTTTCTCAGTGGTATTATTACAGAGATGAAGGTGGCATGTATTTTAGAATGGCGCAGATTTCTCATCTAGCGATACCTTGAGCTCATGTGGTAGTAATTGTCGTCGAATGCTTGCAGGAAGAAAGAAACCCGAAAAACTGGAGCCCTTGGTGAGGTCCACTTTTTATAGATTGCCTTTCAATATAGATATACTCTTTGATTACAGGTCAACAACTCTGTAATTGGCGATTACCGGATAGTCGGCGCAGGTAAGGATTCGAGAGCTGTGGCACCTTCCTACAAACAAAGTTGTTAACTGTCAGGTTCGTTCTTTGAACCGTCAAGTTTTCTAAATTATTCTCTAGGTTGTAGTTGTTTAACATTGTAGTTTTCTTTGTGCAAAATATAGAAGCCTTGTAGCAAAAACTAAGCGTTTAGGTTTTGACTTCACAAGAAGCTTTCACTGTATCACAAGTCATTGCTCGTCTCGATGTAGCGGAAAATTATTATCGAGGAGTCGACATTAACGAGTTGCGGTGTGTATTGTCTCCCTTCTACTGCCCAGTGCTTCCGATTTTTCCATAGAATGAAGCTCTACTGCTATCGTTTCTTAGAGACATGGTTATGCCACCGGAATGTGAAGTGATTGAAGAGATGAGTGGTCGTTATCTAATGTTTGTGCCTTTGCACGAATGCTCGTTACATAGCTATGCGCAGAGGAAGAGTTTTCATATGACAGAAGCCGACGTGGAACCAATATTTAAACAGGTTGGTTATTTTTTTATATTAAGTGTTTTCTTATGTTTTGGCACTAGACGAATAAACACAAAATCCATTATTTAGAAATACTTAGAATAGGCTGATCTTGGCGTCGTTCAATCACGCATCTTCTTGCGAACATTTCGATGTACATATGCTTATATTTGCTTCAAGATGGAGCTGTTGTGGGAACAGATTTTCTTGCTAATCATGCCACCAATTAAACGTAGGGGAAAATGGTAGTGAGGCGGCGTGCAAGATTTATGGACATTCTGACAATGATACGGTTGCAGAAATGACAATTGGGAAGTGGTTCGCGAAGGTCAAAGCTAGAGCAAACAGTTTTGAGCGATCAGTCGCAACGCGGGACGTCAACAGGAAGCTCTATTAATCTTGCGCGTCGCTTCACTAGTATTTCTACCCACTCATCATTCATGCAGGAGCAACAAGTGAATTTGTTCCTCGACATCTCCACCTAAATGCATGTATAGGCAAGTTGCATACCAGAATACTCGCAAAAAATGCGCTATCGGAGGATTCTAAAATCACTGAATTTTGATGACTTCTGGTCAGTAAATCTGATGTTCACTGGTACCAAAATTCATGAGAAGAGCTAATAATTTCATCATATCACTAAGATTCCGCCCATTATGAATGTCAGAGGTTGAATGGTCCCGCTGTACAGTCTTTTTTTTTTTTTTTGATAATCAGGTGAGGTTTGTTAAGCCTTTCCCGGACTGCGTGCATTGTTTTCGATATGCAAATTTTTTACAGTCGTTTTCACTGATCTGAGCTTTTTTATTAGAGTTCTCGTAGTCATTGGAAAGCGCAAATTTTGATGATTGCGACACTTTGCTTAATTTCTGAAAAGGTTCTCCCAGTGTAGTGACGAAAATAAATTTGTTCCACTCAGGGTGTATTTTTTTACGACTAAATGTGTGTATGGATTTTCATAAGATTATGGTGATACCGATTAGACAACACATCTCAGCGATTTCGAAGCGAAATCTAGATCTTAAGGTCTTCATAATGTGGTAGTGTTCTTTGCACATGAGAGTTGTATAAGCACAAAAAGCATATGGCTGTTTGGGAAATTACATGTTATGCGAGTAATACAAAAACTTGAGGTTTTTTTCTTCGAAAAAAATTTCTTACTAAATAACGAAAAATGAAAACCGCTTGCAAGAATCGACCAACAGCCGCCATCGAAAAGTTGGTGTTAGGTCATTTCACAAGTTATGGCACTAGAGCAGCAAGTACTCAATTTATTAACCAGAATTAATTAAATTTATATTATTTCGATATCGTTCAATTGCGCATTTTCTTGCGAACATTTGACATGCAATTTGCCTATATTTGTTTTAAAGTGAAACTGTCGTTAGAAAAAATTTACTTGCCTCTTATACACGAATGGTGCGTTGGGGAATATGCTAGTGAAGCGGCTTGCAAAGTGGATTGAGTTTGTGATGATGATACGGGTGCAGAAAGGACGGCTAGGAAGTGGATCGCAAAGTTCAAAGCTGGAGAGAACAGTCTAGTCGATCAGTTGCGCTCGAGCCACCCACGGCAAGCTCCATCAATCATGCGCGTCGCTTCCCAAGCATTTTCCTCTATGAGCCATTCATGCATGAATAGCAAGCGAACTTGTTCCTAAGACTGCTTCATATCAAAGCAAGTGTAGGCATGTTTTATGCTAAAATATTCTCCACGAAAATCCACGATTGAACGGTACCAAAATCATGCAGTTTCAGTTAGTAAAAGGATTAATAAAGGATAAAGCTCTCGGCGTTGATCAATCCCTGAGGGATGCGCCATGCATTCGACTTCAATTTTTAACTTCGTTTGAGGAGATTGAATGCACATCTGGCCTTTACAATGACTCGCAGTGGCCTCCCGCTGAACCGAGTCAGTGCTGCTTATCCTCCCAGACAAGTCTGAGACCTGTCTGTTACCAATTTACAGACCCCGGAGGGATGGATGGCTTGGTGAGCCATGAGCGCGAGATTGAACCACTGACCTCGTGTGCGACGCAGGGCACCTCTAACCACTGCGCCACATGCGCTCAGTTTTAATTAGTACCGCCTAATAAATTTGATGTTTATTGCTCTAGCGTTAAAACTTCTCAAATGACCTTTGTATCCATGCGCAGAGTACAGTTCTAAAAGAGTTGTAGAGTGGATCGTACACATTTGTGGCAGACATTTGCTTTTCAAAAGTTTATTTTGTCGTCCGAAACAGTTTTTTGTTATATCTTCTATCGAAAGAGACGAGCAAAATCTCTTCTCATTGTGGTTTAGTACACTAAACTTTTTGCAGTTCGCTTGGTTTACCGCAAGCAGCTGTAGGTTAGAGCTCTGAGATATTCGTTGTCTAGCACACCCTAAATGGGGAAATTACTAAGATATGCTTACTGAACATACAAATACAAAACCTGGGCACATCTACACGAGCGCCTATGGCACCATGGTTAGAGGTGCCCTGCGACAGACACGAAATCTAAGGTTTGATCCCGAGTCCGAAGCTCATCTGACCATCCATTCTTCCTCGGTCGGTCAGGTGATACCAGATTTGTCCGGGAGCATAGGAGCACCGACTTGTTACATGGATAGGCCATCGCTAGGCATTGTAAAGATCAGATGTGCATTCAGTCACCTTTCAAACATACTTGATAAAGTCGCTTGCATGGCACATTCCTCAGGGATTGATAAACGCCAAAGGCTTCATCCTCTATCCTTTTAGTGTACTTGCAGAGTAACATGGGAAGAATGTAGGTATTTATCCTTCTTCAAAATATGCTTTGTGGTAAATGAGAGTTGACTTCAGGTCGTACTACACGCTGCTTATAATTAGGCCTCTTATCGTATTATTACTCCTAGATATAATTCAAAATATTTTTATGAAAGGCGTTCATTAATGTTCTGTGCAGTGGTAGAGAATTTTGAAAAGCGTTGATATGGAGGCCGTGGTTGAGTGGTTGTGATGCTCATCGCGGCGCGGGGCCGATCCCCACTCCTCTATACACTCTGGCGGTCAATATGAACACCCTATGGAAGGGCACAGCCAGGCTATCTTCGAGGTTACACGGAGACGTGCTCATCCAGTATTCTACGACGTTCAAGAACAAAGTGAAGAACGAACTGAATTTTTTAAAAGTACTGGAATCTGCACATTTGAAAAAAAAAACCGTGAAGACGGATCATTCTAAATGAAATAAAATAAGATAAAAAAAAAAAACGTCCACCAATGTTTGTGCAGGGGTGCAGAATTGTCATCTGTTGATTTACATTCGAACAACGGAATCCTGATGAAAATTAATCCCTTTTTTCAAATTTTTGTAGTGTCATTTTAAAAGTTTTCTTGTCGATTTCAGAAAAGGTCTGCTTTTACGGGTTATTTTCTGTTAGTCGGCGACATATCGAGAAACGATCCCTTTCACTCTACGAAGGCTCTCCATTACACTTTTAGTAATCATTCGAAGGCCTAAATGTCTGGCTATTGCATTACATGGCCGTTTTTGAATAAGTCTTTTCATAACGTTGTAGCGAACAAAGAACATTTGTGTTTCGTACACCCACATTTCTCGCAGCACAGAGCTCTTTCCTTATTTTGTAAGTAACCATTCGATAGCTTAAATTTGG
Organism: Parelaphostrongylus tenuis; assembly: GCA_019055375.1. Taxonomy (NCBI): domain Eukaryota; kingdom Metazoa; phylum Nematoda; class Chromadorea; order Rhabditida; family Metastrongylidae; genus Parelaphostrongylus; species Parelaphostrongylus tenuis. The sequence continues at coordinate 20,488 of JAHQIW010001493.1, forward strand.
ATGATTTCAAAACTGTGCTTGTTTCTAGAAATACCGTTTCACTGCAGTTTTGCAGAAAAATAAGGTTGAGTTTCACGAACGCAGGCATGGTTTTTCGGCTAGTGTGTGCGATAGGTGTAGGCAGGGGAGGAGTGGCGGGATGCTGGCCTTGGATTCCATACGGCCATCGATCGATCGCATTGACGCGTCCACATGTGGGGTGCAATCTTTGTTATTTAATTCAACATTTTTTCTCCGCTTCGAAAAAAACTCCAGACAAAACGTATGACTATGATACTGCAAGATTTCGTATACACGTTCATATGCTTTTCGTGTCTCCACCGAAGTAATAGTAAAAACGCAAGGCCAGTGTAAAACACAATTTTATTTTGAATGCTGCAGCGTTATAAAGAGATTATTTAAACTTTCGGATGATTACCAACACTTGTGAAAATTCTTTTGAAGTGATAGGGGTCGTTTCTTCGCCTTTGATTATCTAAGTCGAATGTGCAATGCGAATTTAAGTTTCGGCCAAGAACTTTCGATCGACCTTTTATTCTTTTAGATTGTGCGTATTCTTGCGTTCTGTCATACCTTGGGAATAATTGTTCGTAATCTCAAACCACGAAAGCTTGTTTTCGACGAGCAGAATCGAATTCGACTCGAAAATGTGCTTGATTGCATCGTTTGTGATGATCCGGCAAATGATCGAATGGTCGACAAGTATTGCACTCCGGCTTTCGCTGCACCAGAGGTGGGTGAATCTCTTCGAATTTTCGTGCAAATTTCTATTTTGGTTTATTATAACTAACATTTGAGGTAGTAAATCGCGCTCCAAACTTCTCTGGTAAAGCCTGTGATGTGTGGAGCCTTGGTATATTGCTCTATTTATTGTTGCTCGGTCGATATCCATTTTACGATGTGACACCAGCTGGTGTCTTCTCAAAAATCCGTGTCGCAAAGGTCGTCTTACCACCAGACGTTCATCTAAGCGCTGGCGGTCAGTTAATATGATAGCTGTCAGTGACGCATACTCCTTTATCATTCATTCTTTCCAGCTCGTGCATTAATTTTTGGACTGTTACGTCGTGATCCTGATGAACGTCCAACGGCCGTCGAATTACTGTTCATACCATGGGTCTGTCCTCCGAAAGTGCCTTGTCGAAGAAGACCGACTGATCCACACACCAATCCTTCGTTACACATGCGAATAGCCTTGGTGGTATGATTTTCAGTGGTTATGCTTTGGCATACGTTTACTAATTATCACTATTAGTTCGATTTTCTATCTGAAACTCCGACTTTCAAGCTATATCTCTTCTCTATGATGACATGGCTTCTTAACTTTCTCGATCATATTTTCGAGCGCTACTCTAAGTGGTTAACTATCACTATCCTTCGTCTGGCGCTGTTGAAATTACACGTCTAGGGGTTAAGACGATTTTATTCAAATTATAGAGAGGATATTAATCCCTTTCGGGTGACATGGGTCCTTTTGAACCTCAACATTTCAATGATCTTCTCGCCGTTCTTTTATATCGTAATGTCCTTTGTATAACTTAATGTATTTGATTGAATGTCAAAAACAGTACGATTGTGTAGTAAATAGGGCTTTGCTTCATGCATGAGATCTATGCATGCTGCAAAAGCATATGAGCGGGTAGGGAAATTTGTACTGTATCAAAGTAATACACGAAACCCATAAATTTCAACAAGACAGAGAAAAAAAAAGACCCAACCAAACAGCGAAAATCGCGCATCGCTGCTCAGTTCACGCTGTGCGCAGCGACTTTTATAGCCGTCCCATAGGGTTAAGCACATGAGCGTGCAGAGTAAATTGTGGAGTATCAGAATAATACAAAACCTAGATTTATTGCCGATGAAGGAAGGATTTTTTTCTTATCAGATCGTTCCATAAATTTTGACACAAGGGGAATAAACACTAAATTTTTTAACGAGAAATTGAAATTCCATGATTTGGGGATCGATCAATTACGCATTTTGTTGCAAACACTTTGATATACAACTTCCCCATACTTGCATTAAGATGGAGCTGTCTTGGGAGCAAATTCGCTTACTACTCATGCACAAATGGTCCGTAGGGGAAAATGCTAGTGAAGCGGCGCGCAAGATTGACGGAGCTTCCTGTGGTCGGCTCAGTCGCGACTTATCCTCCAGACTGTTTTCTCCAGCTTTCATCTGCGCGAATCACATTCTAGCCGTCCTTTCTGCAACCCTATCATCGCCTCAAGTTTCATTAATCTTGCGCGCTGCTTCCTTAGAATTTTTCCCCTACGCGCCATTCATGCATGAGTACCAAAGGAATTCGTTTCAACGAGAGCTCTATTTCAGGGTAAATATAGGCATGTTGTTTATCAAATGTTCGCAAAAAATACGCAAATGAACCATATAAAAAATGCAATTTTAATTGTATCTAGTTAATAAATATAATGTTTAGTGCTCAGTGCTGAAACTCATGGAACTATCAAATAAATAATAATAATCGCGCCACGTGCGATATCGATTATGTTCCCTTCCAGAAAGAGTTAAACGATGGTATTACTAAAGAATTAGGAGTGCCCAAACATGAAACGTCGGAGTTATCAGTGTGGATCATTTGTTTTCAGTCGTCTACTGAAAAATTCTCTTCAGCAGAACTTGCTTGAAGAGATGACCGAGCCATTTGTTCCTGTGCCTTGCTCGCCACCTCGTTTACAATCTGAGGGGCGTACGAGTGCCTTGGCCTCTACGTCGTCGTCGTCAACATCGTCGGCTACAACGTCAAGATCTCTTCTTCCACCGTCAAACGTCACTGCGCTCAGTGAACCGCTGATTTAGAGAACACTCGACAACTTCATTTTCAATTCACGCCAAGTAGCATCATCGGAGTCGACTAGCTCTGTGCCATCAATGTATCTGTAGGGTAGTAAAGCATTATTCAAACACATTGGAACACCTATAATCCACTGTTTCCCAGAAATTACCGTGTATCTTCGGTCGACCCTATTGTTCAAAGCGACACCACCGTTCTCATCTACAAGCAATATATCTCAAGTGCCATCTTCCAACGTAGAATGCTTTTTTTATGTCATTTAGCGTTGCTTCTTGATCGGCAGTCCTGTCCTCCACTCGTATATTGTCGCTGTTACTTTTTATCTGTTTCTTGAAAGTTCACTGTATCATCCATAGATGTACTGTCGCTGTCGCGGCAAGACTATTTTATTACTGCCTTCTTGGCTGATTCTGTGTGATAAGATGGCTTAGAGTTACCACCTAGGAGCTATACATCTTAGGTGCCAACTTTCAACCGAGACTGTTTTGTTGCTCTGAGATACGATGCTTCTAGATTAATAGTCTCATCCTCCACTCTTTTACTGTCAGTACTGCTATTTATCTATTTTTTTTTCAAATCTGTCTTTTTTCATTATCCACGGTTTCTTTGTTATTACCGTGTCAGATTGTTCTATTGACGCCTAATTGGCCGGTTCTGTACCATAAGATGTTTTTTTTTTTGCGTTAGCATCTACGAGCTGTATATATTATGTGCCAGATTGCAAATCGACTATTTCTTTGCTGTCAAATATCGTTTCTTTTACTGATGTGTTTTCTTTAAAACCATCTTTTCTAGAGATCCATGGTCACAGTATCGTTACCGTGGCAAGATTCTTTTGATTCCGCGGTCGGTGTAAAAGTCATTGCGGTTTGAAATTTCACTTTTATGATAATTTCGGTCTTCCTGATATGCCGTCCAATATTGGACGGCAAATTTTGAAAATTTATAGACCACAATTGCTTTCACATTGACCTAATATTAGTAGCATTTGGTAGATTTTATGTAACTGTGTTAAGAATCTATCTTGTAAATGTTTTTTTTTGTGATATAGTTGTTTTATTTCTTCTATTGATCGTCTTTATTTGTGATTTCATTTGTTCTTCGCAATTCTAGTTGTTCCAAATGTTAAAGTCCAAGTAATTTTTGCCCTATTCTTTCTTGCGCACGTGTCACATACCTCGGAAACTGGGAAGCGTTGGGTACACCTACATAGTTCGTTTGGCCTCTGTTTTGTTCTCTTCTGCCAAAGTCTGGTGTTACTGTTTCGCCTAATCAATTTCATTAGTTAGCTTGCCCATCTACTGTACCATAAAAAGAAAATGAATTGTTTGAATTTGTTTGCATTTTTTCGTATGAAATCGATCGGATACGACTTTGCGAGTTTATGCTCTCAACAGAGCTTGTAATGTGGAAATGTTCGCTGCTTGTTCAGAACCAATATGTTGGTTTTTTCTGGGAAGAGAGTTTCGCTTGAGGTGTTTCGAATTCTGTATGTAGGCATGAGGGGCAAGGGGCCGTGGCCGACTGGTAGTGACGCTCGGCGCCGGGTTGGTCCCCCCTCACCACTCCGGCAGTCAAAAAACGAATAACGCCGAGCCTGACTATCGCAGAGATTGCAAGGGGAAGTGTTTGATCAATTATCTATGATGTTCATGAACAAGACAAAAAACGAATTGAATGCTAGAGGTACTGAACCGCACGCTGACAAAGAAAGGACTTTGGGGCGGATCTGATTGAGAAAATAAAGTAAAACTAATTAAATTGAGATTCTTCGTGGATGGGAATGATGCGAGGATTTGTTTGTACGATTTGCTAAGGGATCGTTAGATAGATTCGTTGTTGAATTCATGGTTAACTTTACATAATCGAAAGTTTAGTCCGGTCGCTATTTCTTTTTTTTTTTTTTTTTTGAAAGAAATTTCGGCGAGTGGTATTTATGTCTCACGAGTGAAGATGATCAGGTGGTTTGTTTTTCTCAAAGTAAGCTTGTTATATCCTGGGTTCTTTGTTTCTGGGGAATATAGTATAGCGTTTAGATAGATGACGAAAAGATGGACGACAGTCAAGGAATACATGGACGCTCAGAACGAGCTTGGCAGTTGTAAGAAGGAATTCCAAGACTCGGTATCTCGTTCGTTCAAATTTGGCGCCGCGGCAGGTGTACCATGCGGTCTTTACGTGGCGTATAAGTAAGTTCTGTATACTATCTATTGCTGTGAAACAAATTATTTCTAATGGGACGGGTGGTTGAGTAGCTAATGATGCTGAGGCGCCTCGACGCGGGGTTGATCACCCCTCAGCACTCCGGCAATCAGTAACGAACACCTGGCCTGGCTATCCTCATGATTGCAAGAAGATGAGCTCAACCGCTATTCTACGTCGTTTATGATGAACACAAAGTTTTAGACAAAGTGATAAAGACGAGAAGACGATTGAATGCTAGAAGTTCTTGGATACGTACGGTGAAATAAAATCTGATACGGATCAGAGTGATAAAGTAGAGTGATGTAGCTTCACTAAGTGCTTTGTCGAGAATTGAGCATCTTTCTGAAGTAATCTCGAACTAGTTGAGATCATTCAAGAGAGTCCTTTTTCACTTTTCAAAGTACTGATGGATATACCTAGTGGTGCTGACTGATGTGCAATACTTTGACGCCGGGAGGGGATTGAACCCCGATTTCACCTTTTTTCTGGGGAAGCGTGTTAATCAATTGAACTACACACATCTGTTTTACCACCACTCTTTCAACGCTTCTGATCGATGTTCCGGTCAAGTTTTAACTTGACAAAAAAATATCTTTGGTTTGTGATCTCGCATTCTTCTATTCAGAATGTGCCAAAATGTAGTAACATCTACTGAACAGCAAGTGCGGCTCGATGTTCAGTGGACGTAACAGTCTTTGAAGTTTCAGTCTTCAAAAACTGACCCTTGATGATGCGTAGATTTTTTTCTCCTATCCTTTCTGGCAACCGAAAAATGAAGCGACATAGTCAAGAAACCAGTTCACCGCTCGTTTTTTGAGTTCCGAAAATATCTACCAAAGAGGCGTTGCACATAGACATCGCCCTTCAATTACGGAAAAAAAAACTCGTCTTTCGCAGTGTTTTATCTCGCCACCATAGCATGTGAATAGACTTTCGACTTTTGGCCCAAATCTGTGTAATTTTTCTGATAGTAGCAATAATGGTAGAAAAGGTTTTTATTCCAGAAAAGCGATTGAATAGTCGGTATAAGTTCAGTTTTCGAAGTTTGTTAGCGACTGTTGATGAGGCCGATCATTCAGACATTATGGATTTAACATACGACCATTTGCCGCTAAATCACTTGCTGTGTGGATCACGACGACAGTGTGTTTCAGTTGTGTTGGAATCATAACTGCAACGTACAATTGTTTGCGGGTGAAGATGTAGCCATGAAATATTTATCAGCTGTGAATGGTTTCTGTATTTCTTTCTCGTTAAAGCTCTTTTTTCGCAAAAGCAGTTTTTGTTTTCTATTTGCGCGGTGTTGTTTTCTATAAGGTCAGCTTTGAGTATAATAAATGTTATCAAATGTTTATTAGCACATCCGCGATATCGTGACCCTTATGGAGTTTATAGGTAAGGAGACATCTGAACCGCTATCACCCTCTGTAGGAGTTGCTTTCTTTCTAACGGTTCAGTCTGATGCAGAGAATCCGCTTTCTGTACTATTTGTTGTAACAGATACTTATCCAGCGCAGATGTCGTGGCCATTGTCGACCAGGAGAAGCTTTAGTGTGATCTTAGCATTAACAATAAGCGGTTTCTAAGACAAATTTATCGAATGATGATTCTGTGCGCTACTTGATCCACTGGTTTTGGATTTTCTCTTTATGAGGGTAAGATGTGATGTGGATTGCCGGATGTAAATGCATTTTATAGTCTCGAACTCTAAGAAATTCCGCACGATATTGTGGGGTGCTGGAGTTGTGCCTCTCTTCATCTTGTAATCAACGGAAAACTCGGCGTTTAAGACGGTGATTGTTGAACGCAGAAAACTGGTGTGGAACGTTGTTGTTAAATCCATATTATCGCGTGATGTGCTGATAGCTTCATCTTTGTTCATCAGAGTTGATCGCCAAAGGTTATTGTCTCAGAGATTTCGACGGTAGTTTAAAAGAACTAGGTCATTCTTGAGCTGCTTCTTATAACTTTTTCTGCCATACCAACCTAAATCCTCATGCAGAGGTTTTCTTCATCTCGCATAAATCATCAATCCTACTAGATATTTTGCTGTAGGAGCTTCCCCTGGCTTCACTTTCTTTTCAAATAATTTCTTATTGGTGATGGAGGTGCAATCACGCGCTTGAAGACTTCGACAAGCAGCTTATAGCCTTCGGTATTGTCTTTTTTGTCTTCCACTTGAATAAGGGAAGGATTTGATCTAGAAGATGCTTACTGTACACGTCTTGTTTTCTTTTTCCTGGACGAAGACGCGAGTCCTTTTCCAGCTTATCTCGGAATCGAGACTGCGCACCGCGAGGGCAATGATCGTGGGCTCTAGTACACAGCCCACGTTTCACTGAGGTTTTGAACACGCATCATTTTCGTAGGAATAACATCGATCTTCGCTTTAGAGTAAGCTCTCAGCGTTTATCAATCCCTGAGGAATGTGCCATGCATTCGTATCCATTCGTAGCATCGTTCAATGGGGTGAACGAATGCATATGTCTTTTACAACGGCTCGCAGTGGACCTACCGATGTGCCAATGCAGTGCTTCTATGATTCCAGGCAAGTCTGTTACCAATTCGCCGATCCCGGAGTGATTGGCAAGCCTTGCGCACGTCACCGAACCACCGACCATCGATCGACAGGCCACGTGTGGGTCGCGGAGCACCTTTAACCACTGCGCCACGCTCGCTCATATATATAGATATATGTATGTATAAACATATGTATACATGTACATACACATACATATATATATGTGTATATATACATATGTATAAATGAAGAATAAAAGGATGAAGCTCTTGGCGTTGATCAATGCCTGAGGGATTCGCCATGCATGCGTCTTCAATTTTCAACTCCGTTTGAAGTTTTTCTTGGCATTTCTGGCCTTTGAAATGACTCATGGCCACCCGCTGTATCAAATCGGCGATGCTTATCCTCCCAAACAAGTCTGAGGCCAGTCTGGTACGAATTTAGTGACCGCGGAGAGATGGATGGCTTAGTAAGCTATGAAAGCGTGATCCAACCATTGACTTTGTCCGCGGCGGAGAGCACCTCCATCCACTGCACCTGCTCTTTCTATAAATACGTATATGTATTATACACATTAGGTATATATACATATACGTATATATATCTATGTTGATTTTCCATCTGAATAACATTAAATGAATAAATGAATGAATGAGTAAATATAAGTAGATTGATAATTGAATATATATATATATATATTATATATATTATATATATATATATATATATATATATATATAATATATATATATATATATATATATATGTATATAGTGTAGGTGAGGGAGTTTTCCCCTACAAGGGATTGGCACCTATGAGGCTGGAAGGCCAAAACACGTGTCTTGCACCATAGAAGTGCTGTATGATCATATGTTTAAATATATGTATATGTTCATATGAGAACAGTGTTCGAGTGGTTAGGTCGCGAGGCTTTCAGGAAACAAGGTGCTGGATCAACCCTTCCGCTATCCCACGTTTTTTTGAAGTTGCAAGGCGTTTGTTTAACTTGTGTTTTATGATACTTATGAGGGAGGCGAAATCCTCAAGCAGCAGGCCGTATAAAAGGAACAAATTTTCAAAGATCTTCGAGGAGCATGCATGAGAGGAAGAGGATTGAGTGCCAGAAATCCTGTAATCTACACAATAAAATATGATGACGAGTCGTTTGATAATAATATTGGTAGATAATTGTATAGTTATATATGAGAGTCTTCTCAAAAAGTGTGGTGCACTAGTGAATCAAAGAATTCAGTTTTCGTCATTCTATCTACTAATGAAACAAATTAAGCCGGCAGCATATCGTATGGTTTAGAGCGATCCATTAGGTCTCGACTAGCTTTATAAATACCATTACCGTCCAGCATGGATTATGTCAAGAAACTAATTCAAAAAAGAATTTCATCAACTATATAGAAGTATCTTCACCTTGCTGTGCATTCGTATGAATTCACAAACTTGACATCATAACGTTTCCGGATCCTCAACGTATGCCTTGAATTCATCTATTCCATAGTTTGGGATGTAAGTGAAGTAGGTTTGAAGTCGTCATTGGTTCGTTAGATTTCAAACGCTTCATTCGGTCGTTAGTTTCTCAAAGAAAGCGACCTTAACATTTCAGTCGACTATTTTGAGGCCTCACTTGTAATCAATACACCCTGACAGCATTTCGCAGGCCTCTCATGAGGTCTTTTTGGCACTTACGCAAACACGTATCTCGGCTTTTCAGGGTCATCTGCAGCACGGTGCCTTTCAGTCAAGTCAGTTCCTTGGGAGGATATAACCCTATAAACGAGGCCGAAAGGTCGAAATACGTGTCTAGCACTGTGTAAGTGCCATAACAGGGTTCATGCAAAGCTTGAAATATGCTCTCAGAAAGTGATCTTCATTGCAAAATATCTGTTGAAAGTTTGTCAACGTCATCAGATGATCTGCTATCATATGTTTGAGGAGCGAATCTTCTTCAGTATCGAAAACTAGAGTGTCTTCTCGTCTGCAACAGTCAAATCACATCGTATTTGATTTCTTTTAGCGTGCATGAATATGCCTGCAGTGGAGTTTTCCGATCTTATTGAGTATTCTCATAAGTTTTGGCACAAGAGCAATGAGGCACGAGCTGTTAAATCCAAACCTTATTCACACAGTCATGCAGCTGACGTTTCGGCAGGTCGCCTTCTTCAGAGCCTGGAAAGGTCAAAGATGTTTACAATCCAGTCAGTCAAACACTTCCATCGATTCTTTAGAAGAAGTTGTCAGACCCAGATTTCGATCGCATCAAGCACAAAGTCAACCTTAAACATATTCACAGCTACAAAGCAGCAAATAGCGATGGCTTCGTTGAGCGGTCATGATGCAGGAATCATGGACGAATTTTCGATCAAAAGACGCTTAAAAATTTCTGCACAAAGCGGCAATGATTTCTTGCTTGAAACATGGCAGTAATGTGTTCAAGCTGATGGCGCAGACTTGGAATATTGTTGTTAATCAGTTTCAATTACTTCTATTTGATGAATTTGATGTTTATTGCTCTAGTGCCAAAAATTATGAGAAGACTCGATAGTATGAGCACATTGTTCGCAGTTATGCTCACCTTCGCCATTACATGTTTGAGCAGATTAAAAGGGTCGCGCGATTTTGGAAATATGGACGTCTGTTTGTGCTCATCAGCTCAGCATCGCCGCAGCAAGGTCTCTTTGAATCCAGGAAAGCCTACCGCTTTTTTTTTCTTGGAAAGTTTCCCAAGTAGTTTTCTGAGTCTTTTCAAATTAATCTTAGAGCTTAATCGCTGGAGGTTATTAACAGCCATGGATCGTGAGTTTTTCAATCCCTAAAGTGCAAGTTCTACAGAATAGTCAGGCACAGGATAAGCCTCTTTGCATCAAGGACAATCAAGAACGAATTGGAACCTTATATGCACAAAGTACTCTTGTTATTCTACCATATAAAAGTTTACTGTCTATATCTTTTTAGGAAAGATCTTGATAAGAACTCTGTGAAACCCGAGGGCATTAACTTTAAATATCATAGGCAATTATCGAGAACGAAAGGTCCATAATTCTCTAAAAGTAACAACTACATGGAGAATTGACTCTTTCAATCATCTGTAAATACAGTCTATATTGCTAGAACTACTAGGAAATAAAATGCTTGTACTGACAAAAGAGAACCACCATTGTAAAATTTCTCATCTTTATTTCTATTCGTTCATGAACATAAGTAAATGTAGTAGTATGAGCACTAACAATGATGCACTGATTCCTTGATGATCATACACGAGATTGTGAAACAGCAAGCCTTATTTAGTGCAATAGTGGCCAATGTTTATGCTATTTGGCCGTCCTTAGAGGCGTTAAACTGCGTGGAAGGTCATCGATGTGATGTCAAATACTAAGGAGGAGGCACCGTCTTTGTAAATACGTGATAACATGTACAAAAAGCTCTTTGAATCTAGAAATAACTATAATTTTCTAAATGCATCTAAAATATGTATGGTCTAGAATAACATATAAAAAATCAGCACCTTGATAATGACTTCGGTACAACCTTTTTTAAATCACTTGCGCCATCTTCTCTCTTAACTCCTTGGACTTGGAGCTACTATCCGGAACGAGGATTATCTGAAATTATTATATATAACTTTAGGATTCCCAAACGTTGGAATTCGAACTTCTTTCCGAAAGACTTCACTTGAAGAGCTAAAAATTAAGTAGGCTGTCTCGACTTCTGTAACTACACTGGAACGTTAGCGACCTATCATTCACAGCATGATTGGATGCATTGAATACAGCATTAATTTAGTAACCAGTACAAAGTGTAGCAAAGGTTTGTAGCCGATGTACTATATTTATGTGGTGGTTCAGTGGATTTGTAATGTATTGTGAAGGTTCAGTGGTTTATACGGGTTACAACAAACAATAGGATGGAACCAAACAATGGCGTGGTACCAAACCATGTGGTAGTTATTGTAATTGACGATGTTTCGTAATTGTCGAAGCATGACTAAGCGGCGGAGCCCATTTGAGAATGCTATGTTCGCCCTCAAGTAGAGCACCGACGACCGGATCCAGTGGGTGAGTATATAGTGTTAGCAGTGGGGTCGCTAGTGATTAGATATGGGCAGAATCCCTAAACCGCAGTGATGGGTCGAGCATAGCTAAAAAGAGTTTTCCGCCACGGAAGTACTATTTTCCGCTCACAAATCTACTGAATTCATCTGAGTTGTATGAATGCAACCTTATGAAAGTAATTAGTTACAAGACAACGAGGTTGTGTAGAGAGAACAATAATGGATCGACAATGTACTGAGGTGAGGTGGTCCGGGTGATGTCACACGACCGTACGGATGATGACCCGCGATCGAACTGACTGTTGAGGTTGGTGGCAGCTAAGTGCCGCCCTCGTCACTTGGACCATTTCTGTTTAAGGTCCTCGAGCCTCTGCGATACCACTTGCTCTCCAAGTTCGTAGACCATTTGCGCTGCCTAAATTATCATGTAATTCCCGAAAAGATAGCAAAACTCCGTTGGGGGGTTTGCTATACAAAGATTCAGTACCACGAACTAATGTCTTGGGATCGTAGTTCCATTTTCCAATTCAGAGACTAAGACAATATTCCAAAAAAGACCAAGTAGCCTTTAAAAAATTTAAAAGGTATAATCAGCGTACCTATGAACATTGTAGTGTCCAATGGCTATCAACGTGCTAAGGGTAGCTGACACAGGCACCAGCATCGTCTCCTCTAGTTGATTTGTCTGATAGAATATAGATTCGTTAGCTGAACAACGCAAATATACAGTTATACCGGTAAAGCACTGGAGAAAAAGGCATTTCTGAATATTTTTGCGGATTAGAGAAAGGAAGAAGTTAGTTGAGCGTATTCATAAAAACATTGTCACCAAGAAAACCAGTGTATAAATTTAGAGTTACTACACGAACAACGTCTACCCTTCACATTCTGACATAACTGAAGCTCCTGAAAGAGGATTTTAACTGCGAATGATTTCATTAAGAATGCAAAAATTTGAACCAAAACGAGTAATCAAACTGTGCAATTTTTCAGGTGTTTTTGATGATATTGAGATAAAAAATACAAATTGAGTTAGTAACGAAATCATAATTACATACACTAGAAATGCTGCACGTTAGGCAACCAATAAGACACTGTGAAAAAGGACTTATAATTCGATATGAAAAATCTTCAAACCTACATTAGATTCTGAATATCTCATGAGGTGAAAACTCGTCGGGCATTTTCTTCAGATCCTTTTCTTCTGATTCGATTTGCAGAAGATCACGTTTCCTACGCGCTGTCGTGTTGTCCGGCTTCTTTGGAGTTGCGCTTGTTCTCTGTTAGACACAGTTCTGTCCTTGAGATGTTGGGTTTTATCCTGATACGGCTGATCATCTTCGGAATCTTCTCCGAGCACCGTAAGTCAAGTGATAAAATCCCTCAACACTGAAATGACCACAGTCGAGTACTGCGGCTGGAAGAATGAACCACATCCTACCCGCAACCGTTCATATAGACCTTACTCAAAACAGTGATAATCTGATAACATGATAACGTGTTTGAGCGTGTTATAGATCTGATAAAGGCATTTATACAGTGCTAGACAGGCGCTTATTTCGTCTTTCCGGACTCAGTAGCACAGTCACAGTCAAACACGTTATCATGTTATCAGATTACCATTGTTTCGAGAGAGGTTCATATAAACGATCGAGGGTAAGGTGCTCTACTGCTATTCAGAATAAACAAGGCGAATACAAATTCGGGCAGTATGGAGCTTTCAAGAATTTTGTTGGCCCTTTGGGTGCGGCTGTTGATAGGATGCGTCACAACGCAGGTTGTTCGGGAGGCGGTTGCGATCGTTCTGTAGATAGAACACGTTATCTCCAAGATATACTGTTGCGTAGAGAAAATCAGACTTATTAGGTTTTCTCTTAAGTCTTGGCTCTCGAACATTACATGCCAAATTATTTTGCCAAAAGTAGTTAAAATTGCTTAACAACACTATCCAATGCACGCGACATCAGGTTGAACATTTTTCCGCCATCTCTTAGGCAACAAATCAATGCTCTTTGTCCAGAATTTTCTGCTTTCTTTTAGTGCCAAATTTGTTCAAGGATCAACCGTTGAAAGGCTCAAGGATGTGTGTCGAGGCAGCTAGATCTGCAGAGAGCTGCAGTCAGGTGCTGTTACGCAGACGTCGCCCGCAATCTCATCCTGCTTCGAGGCAATACAACGTTGCGTAGGGCAAAATTGACAAAGAGAAAATTGACCAAACTGTGCTAGGAGGTGCTGGATCATCCGCCGTACAGTCCTGACTTGTCTTCCTCTGACTATGAAGTGTCGGTCACCTCTTGCGGTCGCTGGAGCACTTCCTGGGATAGAATAATTTCCAAGGATAATCATTTGCGCTGAGGATTGACAAATTTCTTCGAATCTAAGGATGATGAGTTCAATGAGTGTGATACAGAGTTGCTGCGTGAGAGATGGCAGAAATGCGTTCAAGCTGTTGGCACATACCTTTGAATAGCGTTGTTAAGTGATTTTAATTACTTGTAGGTATAAATTTGTCGTTTATTGCTCAAGTTCCAAAGCAACTCATTTCGGTTATCCGAGAACAAATGAATACTTGACCTTATTCGCTGGACAAGAATTTTTCATAGAAGTGTTAGCAGTCATTATAGAGCTTAAATCTCTAGCTAGAGCCATGCGTGGTTGTTTCGAAAAAGCCTTCTCATAGGGCTGTATCTATCAAAATAAAAACGTGCTTCACAACCTCTGGAAGCTTTCATTTTTCTTACGCATTTAATCAGAGAGAAGCATGATAAGCATATAAATTTAGTTCAATGGTGACAGCGAAATGAGAAGAGACGCCCTTCTCGGTCAGGATAACACTCGCCCGGGACCTAAGCAAATCACTCTCAATTGAGGATCTCTTCCATATTTCTATCACACGGTTTCACAGCGCTAACGGAATAGTCTTAAAGAAGACGTGATATGCGCCTTATACACTGGCACAAGCACACTTTTCTAATATGACATAATAAGCCTGATAGATGCACTGTAAGTGTAAACTGTACATCAGGTACCATTGAAGCTTTCATATTTCTCTATCGCGTGCAATAGTAGACCCATGGGATCTCTCTTACTTTCAGAATTTTTTGGTCGTCGTATGTTTTTCTAGCTTTCGTGTGGAGAAATCAAGCCATCAGGACAATGGTATTCTTGTGGTGCGCTTCAGATTCCAAGGAATCCGGTCGGTAATGGCTCACGTCCAACGGTTGTCGTTGAATAGCATTACCAGTTCAACCGACCTTATCTTCGATAACCGGGCATGCAGAACCGCAACTTTAACTTCCATCCGTGACGTAGTTGGAACTTCTGATGCTTTATTTCATCTGCGAGAAACGGGAAACTTCTACAATCGACAATTAAACTGCCCTTTCAATAACATAATGTGATCTTGTTTTGATCCTAATTTAAGTCTCATCAGCTGTGCAAGTTGGCAAGTAGCGATTGACGATACCGGCTTTGTTCTGAATTGCATGTTCGAGACGACAAAGGTCAGGGCAAGGTAGCAGGATGTCATATGGCTATATGATAATGATCTTGCTGTCGACGTTTCTGGACGGAAACTTCTTTTCGCAAATGAAGAAATCTCTATTTTACAATTGCCCTTTGCCGGTTCTCCTTCTTTTCTTTTTCTTCAAGGTAATCACATAAAATTTAACCTGGTCAGCCGCCCTAAGTGGAACGTATTAGTCAACGCCTGAGATAACTACGGTTGTTCGTTGGAGTCTAAACGTCAGCCTTGTCGGAGCATTCCTCTGTTCATAACCACATTAGACTGTGGCTAACTTCAATGGATCCCTGGAAGTTTGGCATCTTACGAATAACTGGTATCAATAAGGGGAGGTGAAAGTCCTTGGTACGCTTCACCCCTGGATGAAGTGGTTTGAGTGAAAACATAGAGCTTCTCCTCAGCCTGAAAGGACGTGATGAGAGGATGAGCCACCTGCTGCACTTCGTAGTCCAACACCTGTGATATCCCCAACTACGAGGCAGCGATAAGCCATTAACGGCTTCTTATTATTTGGATAAATCTGTCGACGACGTGTCCTGGCAGGCCTTTCCATAGTGCAAAGACGAGTTGATAGGTCGCTGTAATAGAGAAAATTTAATTTTTTTAGAAAGACAGTTCTACGAGACTTCAAAAGCTCAAATTAGAGAAAGTAGACCTATGAATCGCAAGGCTTGGGATAAGGCATGTTCTGAAGTGAGGGCAGATTCCACACACAGTTTTCGAAATCACTATAACAACTTCTCAGGATAACTTCTTGAATACATTTTGACCGAAAAGAAACTCGTGCCTGATTGTCAAGAAAGCACTGAATCATTTGACAAAGGTCAATAGAAATTCGACTCTGTGAGTTTCTTCGTGAAAAACTGGAAGCACACTTCTGACATGCTAAGGAAATCGTGTTAGTACTGTTGAAGATTATGCTAAGTAGAGAAGCGACCTACTTTCTATACCGCTATAAAACATCAAATCGTCGCAAGCTACTTGGAACGAAGACGGCTTCACGAATTATAAGGTCTATCAAAGGACGGCCACCGAATACTAGACAAGGAAATGGGATTATTGAGATACTCCCTCAGATTTAAGCAAGACAAGATGTATACTTAACTTTGGAAGAGCGATCTGAAGAAATATGTTGTGTTCAACTTTGGAATATTACCTTGAGAGGTGAATAATGGGTTTGAAGAAGGCGTTTTTGGTGAACGTCAGCCACTATCATACTGTACTCTTCCCGAGAAATTTTAGTAATATCAGGCTTGTGTTTGCTCAGTAAAGAAGCACTGATACATTGCCTTAAGATCTGTTTTATACCCACACTGATTGATAAATTATGTAACGATTTAGCTGCCCAAGCCTGAAGTCTAGCGGCGCAGTATAATAGAAGTCTCGCGAATGGGTGTAGAAGAAGAGAAGCATTCACCAGATACGAAGTGATTCTTGAAGTTCTATTTGGTACTCACTGTAAATGTATATTTTACACCAAATTTATTTGATTTGACTGAGCTTAAGGAGTGGATTTGTACCACTAATATGAGTGACAATCTCCTAAGTACGCGCAAAAATTCAAAATTTTTCTTTGCATCAAGCAGCATCGGTTTTGTGAATTCATGAGAATATCTTAAGATAATTGCATGTGAACTTTCACGAAGATGACGGTGGACAAAAGTGAGATTTGAGTAGCGTAGTATGAGTGATGGCAAAGTGGACGTCAGAAGTGCAACGGGTCAGAACACGCACTTTGAGACAGGGTGAGATGCGGGTACAAGTCCTCCCTGACGCAGAAAATTTCACACATCACTTTACATCACGGGGTGCATAGATAGGTATACAGGCAAGCACAGGCATCAGTAGTATGGGTATATAAAAGAAAAAAAACGTAAGGTCGTGCGTAACATTATTTTACTTTAGATTTTACAGTGTTACAGAAGGGTGCTTTTAACCCTTTCAAGACCACGTGTACCACTCATCATACACGTGCATTTTCGTGGTTTTTTCGTCGAGCACAAACTTTTCACTAGACTTTAAGTAGTCATACGAATAGTGAGCAAATTGCGGTTCTCATGGTATTCTTGATTTTTGAAATTGCTATTCTGGTGAGTTGTAACACTCAGGAGAATACCACGTTTTTTCCTCGGAGTGCACAGTGTGATTCACACTAGTGTTTGCATGGTCTTTTCACCGAACAAAGGCTTTTCACCAATATTTTAGTAATTGCTTAATAGCCTGAAAAATGGCAATTCCAAACACAAACCTAGTTATTTAGTTGAATGGCAAATGTAAGTTTTCAAAGCGGTGTAAAAACCGTGACAAAAGTTGCGCTTCCCCTTCGAAGTGATTTACGTGCCTCGCTATTGCTTATACCTGGCTTTACAATAGATTTTCAATAATTGTTTGGTAGTTTAAAAGGTGTAGATTCTAAAAACCTATCTGCTTTTTAACTAAAACCTATCTGCTTTTCAACTGGCTTTTTTAGTGCCCTGTAACAAGGGAATTAAGATCGCGTTTTACGCTCTGAATGAACAGCCCGTCGCTTGAACATCACGGTAGGTGTATTGGTGACTGCATAGTGAAATTCGCAGGCTGGAGTTGATTTATAATTAGAAGAAAACGATATTGTTCTGAAATCCCTTTATAAAAGTCTCTTTTAGTGGAAAAGACTCCCACGTGTCTTAAAAATTCCCACTTCATAAGACGAAGACCACACCAGTGGGGAAACAACACATTCCCATTTCTTACTTCTTTTTGTCTAACAATATGCAATGATTTAATTCAAAAACACATTTACTTCAATGAATGACTTTTTCAAGAACCTTTCAAATTGTAGCATTTAGTACGTAGTCGTGATAAGCCTTCATAGATCCGACATTCATTATTTTATAGAGAACTTCTTTGGAGAACTTGCGTATTTCCGCTTCAAGTTTTCCAAACCTTTCAATGATGCTGTCAATCTTTTGTTCAAAATATTCATTCGGCAAACAATAATTTGTATAGGAAGCACCAATCATTAACAGTTCACCTTAAATACCAGTACCGTCCAACATTTACCACTGCTATATATAATTTCGCCTGTTACGCTCAACAATTCATACGTTTTCAAACAATAAACATGAAACACTAGGATAATCAGCTCTCGCTTCATTATTGTCTACATTAGTATAAAACATTTTTTTGATTCTTGATTTTGCGACCCAAATTATACATCCTGTCGAGGCTATAACCCCTCACAACACATCTCCGATGCCCAGCATTGAAACAATGTAAACGAAGGTACTGCCTGGATCGACTTCACTACGTATTAGAATTTAGAAGACGAAATTGACGTCTTCTTCGCCGTAAGGCCCTTAGTGTTCATAGAACACTCGAAGAGGAAGAGGTGATGGCAACTCTACTTTTTGTGGCTCAAGGTCATTCACTAATTGCATACTTTTGAACCCAAACGTCAGCCATCCCCATCACGTTTATTGTAGCGTACATCTGTACTGAAGAAATCGTCAACCTAACAAGCTCGTATTTGGTGAATAAGAAAATCAGGAAGTCATTCAAATCCGGCTTTACAACTTAGTTGATATTAAAGCTCGTGTAAGTTGCATGCACTCCCATGCAAAGTTTTTTAGAAGTAGGCTACGCTAGCGAGAAACTTGGGCATAATTCTTCAAGTGAGGGCGACGCCTTTCACGAAAGTTTCAAGAATGAAACCAGGGTTGATGATTTTCGGACAAGTCACAGCTCGCTGTGTTAGGAGATATGACCTTCTCTGTGAAAATGCATCGCCATATCTCTAGAGTTTTGTTCACTTTTTATATGTTGCTGCTAATAGAGCTTTCCGGTAGTTATACGACGCTCATGTATAACAGGTCGTTGCCACCATTTTTTGCGGACGGTGTCGAAAAGAAGAGCATTGATAATCGTTCACTAAAAACTGATTTATGGAGTCGGATGTCTAGTACTTTCCAATTTTGCTGACACTGTCAGGTAACCTGCACCTTTTTGTGACAGTTCAACATCCAGGAACTCTTTCAACTTTTCCCTACAGGTTGTTGTATTGTTTCCGGGAAACATTTCTGAAGTTATTTTTAACTTCATTCGAGGGATGACCGCGCAGCACTTCATTCCGTGAATTTCATTTTTTACCAGCTATGAGATTGTGCCAACGAATTTTCGTCTTTATCTCTTCCGAATGCTTTTCATAATGGAGTGCTCAGCGTAAGATAGGATTACTTTCGAAATCAGAGGAAAAATTCTGATTTAGTAAATTTTATTCTCGCTTCAATTATACACTTCACTGAACACTTATTTTCACATATCAGGCCAGTTTTTATACAACCAGTTCATTAACACACATCAATTCATTGTGTGGTACGTCATAATAAAAGTGTGGAATTTGAATCAATTAAGGAAAATGCGTCATTGTTTACCAAAACTCTCGTTAGTGTAACTAATAAAAATTGTGGTTCCTAGGGAAAAATGCGCGATAAAGTGTAAGCGCAAATTTTTTTCGAACTGGGCTGCTTCATTGCTCCATTGTTGCCCACTCGGCATCACTAAAGAGTTTAGACCTCTCAAAAATCATGTTAAAAGTCATAGTACCTTATACCCAAACAAAAAAGTCGAGTTATTCTCAATTTCAAAGAAAGATCGGTGAGGGGAGGAGGAGTCAAATTTCTTCGCCCCAACATTACTTTTATTTCGCAATCTAGGAAAATCAAGAGGTTTTGCAGGAAAATAAGTCATTAGAATGTTTTACTCAAAAATTGTCGCCATATGTCCCCATGTTTTTTGAATAATTGGGAGCTGCTTTTGCTCTAATTTTACTGTAGCTGCAGTAAGGTCTCATAACGTTTTCCAATCTCAATAGTATAATTTACAACACGTATAAAAGAAAAGAAAGCTATCTCATAAAAGCCAATAACAGTAACGATTTTTCAATGTAATGTTCTCGCTTGTAATATTGTGGAAACTGGTTTTACTTTTTATTTTAGTAAACATAAAGCTAAAAAAAGGATGAAGCTTCTTGCGTTGATCAATCCCTGAAGGATGCGTGATTTATTCGTCTTCAATTTTTAACTTCACCTGAGGTGATTGAACTCATATCATTTATCACCTTAGAATAAATATAGCTGAGTCATGGAAAATTATATTTAGATTTAGGAGCAATATACTGTTACAAATCTCAACTACTTTGCAAAGGATACGTGGACACAGCCACTTATCGATGATTTCGATCGACGATATCTTATATATTTCGCTCTATCTATCCATGAAATACAATACACTCAGAGAAAATGGACGAAAAGTGAGTTTTTTCTTTACATAATACTTTCATGTTATTTCGATTATTTCCGATAGAACTCTGCTTAGTTCACAGCCAATCGACATGATTCAAATTCGTCAAACAAAACACGCCTCTGATAAGTTTCCCTAGCGATTTCCGCGTTCTTTTTTCTTTGTTTTTGCTTTTGTCGACGTTCCTCTGACAATCGTTTCAACATCGGCCATCATTCACAAGACATTTTATTTCCATTCCATTTTGAACATTGTGATTAATGCGTTTTCGATTAGAGAAAGACACATTTTCCCACTGAAATGTAGGCGACCTAGTAGACATCTTTTATAGCAGCTCTTTCACTCAAAATATCACCTGAAAAGAAATTTCCAGCACTGAAATTCGTTATAAATATCCATAACGTACCAATACGCTTGATAAATAAGAAATATTTACCTGAGAATCTGATTCAGCATAAAGAGATATATGGGAAAGTTTGAGCGGAAAATTGAACAGCGTGCTAGAAAAGGGGTTAGAAATAACGCGCATTGTCTGGCATGGTCATACAAGTATACTCTGGAGCCAATTAGTGATGTGAAGGTGGATGTAACAGGTAATGATCTCATAAAAATATAAACCACTAAATGGAAAAATTGAAGAGTTCAGCAATGCACATATACTCCTAGTTAGAAACACTTTTCCAGTTTATTGACCTGTCTTCGCAGTGTTTTTTCACATTGCGGATCCCAGTACTTCTAGCATTCAGACGTTTCTTCGTTTTTTTCTTTTTGAACGTCGTATAATAGTGGTTGAGCATGTCTCCTTGCAATATCGAGGAAACCTGGCTAAGGCATTCCATAGGGCGTTTGTTGTTAGCTGCCTGAGAGTATTAGGCGCCCAATCGAGCTCGGGTGCGCCGCGACAAGCATACATCACAACCACTCGGCCACGGCGCCCCCTTAGTTAGGGACAAGGTGGTTAAATTTATAACGGTTTACCCTTATAAATAATTTTACCAACCGCAAAGGATCAGAGGGCTTGATGAGCTCGATGCGTGGGATCGAACCATTAATCAATCTAATGGGTTTAGTGCAAGTCACCACTGCACCAATGATTGGAAGGCTAAGCGTGCCTTCAGAAATCTAGTATTCCTTGTAGTCTTATCATTCTGAAGATGGGTTGAACGAATTTATCGCCAATGAAATACGACGGTGTCAAGAGTGTTCACGAAGGAACAATTCGAATTCGCAAATGATTTTGATGAATATTTGGGTGACTGAGTTGCTATTGTCACCATTCCATTCACACTATTCACAATCTATATAGTTTACTAGACGCTTTTGCAGACCAAATCCGAATCGACACCACCATATGGGGGGATCTTTAGAATGTTCGAATATAGGGGTTGGGAGGGAGAGATTTTCCAAACTTTTTCGTTTTTAAGCAGGTATGTCTCGTTTTTTCAACAAATGATTAACCAAAAAATCCTCTATCAACTTGATTGAAACGATCAAAAGCTGCAATTCTCCCAATCGTTCCGTCATCCCAGTCCTCGTTAATCCGGGGAAAAATCTCAGCAGAACTTGAACTCAAAAGATACACGTGTAGCATCAACTATCGTTTTTGCTCTCGCAACAATTCCATCTTAGAAACAAATGTATAAGTGTTATGCACAAAAATAACTGCCAGAAGCTGCTCTAATCGATGATGTAGACAAAAATTTGAATTCATGAAAAAATAATCAACAAAAGCTCGGGAAAAAGTCCGGAAAATCTCGCGTCAACCCAATACAACGCGATGCCGGAGACGACAACTGTGACATTCTGAGGGAAATATTGTCTACAAACTAGAAATATCTTCCATGGGAAGACCGTCATCTCAACAGAGTTGTAGTTCAGAATAAATAAAACAGCCGCTCAATGTAAGCCATGAGGGAGAAATTTGATTTCACGTTTGGTTCACTTTCAATTAACCCTTTGCGGACGGCCGTTGATCGATTTTCGCAAGCGGAGCGCAACTTATTTCTATTTAAACGGAATTTTTCTACCCGTTTCGGAGAAAAACTTTGGGTTTTTTTATTACTATGATTCCACATAAATTTCTTCACACGTTCATATACTTTTTATGCACGAATAATTCCTAAATGCGAGGGAAATCTCGAGTGTGAAACGTAATTTTCCTTTTGTTCCTGTAGCGCACTGCGAGAGTTTTTTCAAAAATTAAATATATCTTTAGAATCGCCGAGATTTGCGCTATCGAATGACTACTAGTATAGTCTAATAAGAAGCTTCTTCCACACATTCTAGTCGTGCAAACAAAGCACTCCAACATAGTGAGGCATAATTTTATCTTCACTGGCATAGGCACTAAGATAGATCTCTACGCAAACTAAGCATATAGCTGAAATCAGCGAGATTCAAGCCTTCGAATAACTACTAAAATCACAGAAAAAAATGCTCTATACAGCCAAAAAAGAAACGCCCCGAAAAGTCGTGGGTCAAAATAACCTTCATCGTCCGCAGTGGGTTAAAAAGTCGCCAAGAGAGACGATCATCAGAGGAAAATACAGATAAATGGTCAAATTAAGAAAAGAACACGCTAATGGACCCGATAGATTGAATGGAAATGATACGCATTGATTTCCAGTTGAGAAACTCGTTTCCAGTTCATCTTAATATCGCGTCTATCGTTTAGAAGAATGATCTGCTCACTTAGGAGGACACCGGGCGCGATTCGAATGCGGCCGATCGTAGAGGCCGGCCCCCGTGACCTATGAGCAGTTGGAATGTGCAGGTCGCGTCGCGTTCGCGTCGCGTATCGTGGCGCCCATTCTAGCCGTTTCGGTGTCGTCGACTGCTCGCTTTTCCATCCTATGGACGTACGCGCGGTATGTCTGGAGGTATAATCGAAGAAAAAGCTGTCCACGACGCTTTAGACGCTCTTCTACGTGCTAGAGAGGTAAGAACCTTCAGACCTTATGATTTCATAGCGATCGATCGGGTAAGTGCTGAATTACTCGATTTTATGGCTTGATCTGATCTGATCTGATCGATCTAATTTGATCTGGTGTGTGTTGAGTTGAGTCGGGTTGGGTGAATGACGTTTTTTTTCTGTGATCAATTTAATTTATGAATTTCTGAACGAAATTTCGCTTAATGAAGTTTAGGCGTTCATCATGCAGTTTTGACGATTATTGACGGCGTTGAGATTTCTTCTTTCTTCTTTATTTATTCCATTTTTGATGACTTGAATTGCTCGATTTTGGGTGTTTTTCGATCGGTGGTGTTCTCTCAATTGTTCGCAGTTTTATTCACAGTGATTCCCCAAGAAATAAAGAGTGATTTTCGTTTTGTTGCCGTGCTCCTTTAGGTGATTTTGATGATGATTCACGATGATGATGATGATCGATTTAATTTAGTTAAATGTAAATTTTGTTGCTGCCCCTTTTTTGTTCGTTGAGCGGCTTAAATGATGATCATTCGAGGGGTTGAGTGACCCCCCAACTTTGTCTTTTCTTTCGTTTCACACAATTCACTCGTTTGTCCACTAGAAGTAGTGTAGTTGAATAGTAGTATGTTTCGAGTAGAGTTGATGATATGATTTGTTCCCCTGAATTCCGTGAAATGGCCGGCGCGATTTTGTATCGAATTAAATCCTCACTATACATTTCGTAGTTGACTAGGAGGTTATATTTCGTTTTTCTTTCTCTTTTTTTTCGATTAATTTCTCCATATTTCGTCAATGTGAGTAGCTGTTTTTGATAGACATTCATATATACACACAGATATACACAGATATATATATAGAATACCTATATCCCTTTGCGGACGCCAGCATCGATCGCCCATCGCTGCGCGATTTTCGTTCCCTCAAACAGAGGTTTTTCATTTTGTCTTTATTTCAGAGGAGAGTACGTTGGGGGGATTTTTTTTTGTTGCAGTCTGATAGAGTATAATTTTCTCTACACGTCTGTATAATTTTTTGAATATGTACGTCCTATGCGCAGAGAAAACTCCAATCGTGAAACGTGATTATATCTCCGCTCTCACAGTGCTCTGTGGAAATCGTTTCGAAAATCAGTTTGAGCATCGAATTTGCCGAGATTTGGGCTATAGAATGAGCTTAGTACAGCCCAAAAAGAAAGCAGTCCATAGGCTTTAGCTGAGCAACTAAGACAAACCGAGTGGCAGTCAACATTTTTGCAGCTACAATGTGCTATAAATGCTATTTTTTGAATACGAAACAAAGTTTTGGAATCTGCGAGGTTTGAGCTCTCGAATGATTACTCAAATTCTCTATCGAACAGCATTGTTCAACGAAAAAATACCTATGAAAAATGATCGAGGGTTAAAATGATCCTTGTCGTCCGCAATGGGATACGGTAGCCATTAATAGTTTTCGTATCGGAGAAGTGATAAGCATTCTGTGACTTTGTTAACTATGATTTGTAATGTTGTTTAGCATCCTGGTGCCGACACTACTACAAATCCGTCACTGAAGCGCTGCTATCCTGAAGACACTGATCGTGCGTCACCTTCAATCTCTCTCTCACCGCATCAATTTTCTATATCGAATATTAGTGATGTTCTTATTTGTGTATTTACTGTTATATCGTACCATTAACAATATGAACTTACATTATACATATTTGTCAGATTCGACAAATTTCACGATGTTCAAGTAGCAAAGTTTTCCAGCGAATCCCGTGAAGAGGAGCAACATCGACGGAGTTATGGATGCTAGCGGGATGGTTCAACAACTGGGATTCAGTACATCGTCGATGATTCCGACGGTCGCTAGTGCAGCAGAGACGGTCGTCGAAATCATCAGTGTTCCAGAAAACACCGTAGGTCTAGGTTGGTTTCGTGGAATCGTTGATATTCGTCTGATAGGTTGGATAAAAATTTTCCGCCGTTCTGGTTCTCTAATATGTTCTTTGCACTAGTATTGCTCGATTTCAGTATCATTCACTTGTGCATTTTCTTGCGGACATTTTGGTGTACCATTTGCCTGTACTTGTTGAAAGATGGAGCTATCTTGGGAACAAATTTGCATGCTACTCATGCACGAATGGCGCGTAGGGAAAAATGCATGTGAAGCGGCGCGCAAGATTAATGAACCTTCCTGTGCACGGCCCGAGCGCGACTGATCCTCCAGACTGTTCGAATCACTTTCTTGCCGTCCATTTTGCAAC
>JAHQIW010001497.1:0-28359 GCA_019055375.1 Parelaphostrongylus tenuis
ATCACCTGTATCACCTGTCGTCCCGTTGATCGTCGAGTGACTCGAGCGGGTACCAGCAACTCTTCCATTTTTCCCTATCGCGTGCAAGAGTAGCCCAGTGGGTCCTCCTTGCTCTAGGAATTCGCTGAGCATCATATCTTTCTTCCATCGCTTTCGTGAAGAAATCGGACCAACGGGTCAGTGGTCTTCCTTTAGAGCGCTTGACGTCCCGAGGAATCCAGTCGGTAACGGCTCTCGTCCATCGGTTGTCGTTGAAGCGCATCACGTGTCCGGCCCACCTTATTTTCGATATCCTGGCGTGTAGAACGGCGTCTCTGATTTTCGATCGTTGACGTAGGTCGGAAGTTCGGATCCTTTGTCTCATTTGCGAAATACGAGATACTCCTAGCATCGACCTTTCGACTGCGCGTTCGATAACGGCAAGTGATCTTTCATCCTGCTTACGTAGCGACCAGGTTTCTGCTGCATACGTTAGGGCAGGGATAATTGTCGAGTCGAAAAGGTGGGCACGGAGTCGGATGTTCTTTGTCCTCTTCACTACATCTTCGATGCTCTTAAACGTTCCCCAAGCCGCTCGTTTCCTCCTGCTCAACTCTGGGGCTAGGTCGTTCATCATGTTGATTTCACGACCTAGATAGATGTAACTGGAGCATTCGGAAATTGTCGTTCCGTTGAGCGTGAATGGGGCATTAGAAACCCATCCGTTCCTCATGAACATTGTTTTCGTTAGATTCAGTTGAAGACCGATCTTTCCACAGGCGTTATCGAAATCAGTCAACATTCGTTCCGCTTGGCTGATGTTTGGTGTTATGAGAACGATATCGTCAGCAAAGCGAAGATGGTTTAATTGTCGACCGTCAATTTTCACTCCCATTTCGTCCCATTCTAATGTTCGCATGACGTTTTGTAGGGTGGCAGTGAATAGTTTTGGCGATATTGTATCGCCTTGTCGAACCCCTCTTCTTACGTCAATGGTGATATTGTTGTAGAATGGAGATATTCTGGTCGTGAAATCTTTATAAAGCTCACGAAGGATCATTATGTACCGAGTAGGGACGCCCTGGTTATCCAGAGCCTCTATAACCGCTTCTGTTTCCACTGAATCAAAGGCTTTCTTCAGATCGATAAAAGTGAGACAGAGTGGTTGTTTGTACTCTCGCGAAACTTCAATGAGTCTTGTGATCGTGTGGATGTGGTCCATGGTACTAAATCCTTTTCTGAACCCTGCTTGTTCGCATGGCTGTCCTTCGTCCAGTGTTCTGTCAATCCTGTTCAGGATGACTCGAGTAAAGAGTTTATAGACAACGGACAGCAAGCAGATTGGGCGATAATTGCCTATGTCGTGAAGGTCTCCCTTTTTGAACAACAATACGGTCTTGCTGGTTTTCCATTGAATAGGGACCTTGCATTCTGACAGGTAGCGAGTGAAGAGCCGAGCCAGGGTGTTGATGAGAACTGGCGGCAGGTTCTTCAGGTGTTCTGGTCTAATCCTGTCTGGACCGGGTGTTGTTCTGTTTTTCACCGACGATATAGCATGTCGGATTTCGGAAGGAAGGACCGGTGGAACGACATATTCGTCCTCTTTCAATTTATATGACGGTAAGAGAACATGGCTAGCGAAGAGATCCGAGTAGTACTGGTGGATGATTTTCTCCATAGCCCTTCTGGAAGCTGTAAGTGTCCCGTCAGGGTATCGGAGTGCAATCATCTTGGTCTTATAGTTGGCGAAGCCTCGCTGGGCTTTGCGAATGCTCTTCCCAGCTTCTGCAGCTTCTGCCATAACTGCTGCTCTTCTCTCTTTAAGGTCTTCTTTTATCGCTTCTCTGCATCGTTTCGCAAGTTCGGACGTAAGGTTTCGGTTGCCTGCGGCTCGTGCGATTCCACGTTGACGTATCAGCTCGAGTGTCTGCGGAGACAAGCGTCTCTTCGTGACCTTAGGACTTTCGGCTTTTTTAGCGCCAACGTGAAGATATTCAACGAGTCGATCGTATTCTTCGTCGATGTTGTCGACAACGGTATCTTCCCAAGAGCCGACTAATGATTTGAATACATCCCAGTTTATGGTAGTTCTGGGACTTCGTTGTTTGAATTTAGCGGCTTTCTCTCCTCTCCTCGAAAATCGGAACGTTGCGCGAAGGAGGCGATGGTCTGATCCCGTGTAGAACTTGGGAACAACAGCGACGTCGGTCAGGCAAAACCTTCGATTTACTATGATGTGATCTATTTCGTTATGGTACTCTCCATTGGGAGACTCCCACGTCCATCGCTGAGAGAGAGGCTTTTGGAATTGCGAGTTACCATGGATGGTTTGGGTCGTCATGATAAACTCGGATAGCCTCTCACCCTGTTCATTCCATTCTAGTCCGTGGGTCCCTATGTGACGTTCTTCAGACGTTCTTCTAGGTCCAATTTTTGCGTTAAAATCTCCGACAATGACCTTGAAGAATGTATGATCTTCTCTGAAGAATTTTTCGAGGTCCATATAGAACGCTTCGACTTCGTCTTCGTCATAGCTTGATGTTGGTGCGTAAGCAACGAAGATGGTCAAAGCCGGCATAGAACCACATCGTTTCAACCGTAATCGTCCGATGCGGGTTGTTAGTTGTTCGAACGAATCAATGTTCACGGTCAAATTCGATTTGACGAGGACGCCAACGCCACCGACACCTCTGCGATCGCATGTTCCAAGGAACAGTTCTTCTCCGGTGTCATAGACAGCGTGAAAAGGATGGCGCCTTCTCGTCTCAGCCAGGCCAATGACGTCGTACCTTATTCTTCTTGCTTGAATCAACAGATCTTCTACAGCGGATTGTTGAGCAAGGGTTCTTGCATTGTAGGTACAGATCGTCATTTTAGTCCGTTTCGATCTTGGCAGCCTAGTTCGGCCCTGAGATTTTAGCAGCCTCTCCGTACTCGTCCTACCTGGCGCTGCCGTACCAGGGGCTCTTTCGGGGTCAGGGGAATGAGGCCCATATTTGTTACTGTTTTTGGCATTTTTGATACCCAACGTGTAGCTTGCCAGGCTCTAAACGTGGGGGCTGGGTACTCACGAGTAGCTTGCCAGTCTCTCTCGGAAAATAAATAAATATATAAATAAATATATACACATATATAAAATGCGCCGCGTGCATGTACATATGTACCCTACGTGAAATATGAACACATGCGCATGTATATGCGTATATGTACATGCGTATATATGTAAATGTACATATATGTATATATGTAGATGCATGTGCATATGCATGTGCATACATATGTATATATGTGTACATTATATATATATATATATATATATATATATATATACGCAAACCTACATGTACACACATGTAGATGAACAACATTGAGCAGTTTTCCCTTTTGTCTCTCTTGTAAACAACGAATCACCTATTCGTCGATTTACAACTGTGGTGTGAACAACGCAAGTTAGTGTGAGAACCTTTTGCTCTCTTTTTTTCCTCTCTTTTTCCTTTTTTTTTTCTTCGTAGAGAAATGTCCGGGACGCCGTGGCAGAGTGGTTGTAATTCTCGTTGAGGCTCATGTGGAGCCGAGCTTCACCCCCTCCAATCCTCTCCAGCAGTCAACAAAAACGCCCTATAGAACGCCACAACCAGGCTACCCTCGAGATTGCAAGGAGACTCGCTTAACAAGTATTCTGCGCCGTTCAAGGAAAAGACGAATAACGAATTGCATGCTAGAAGCACTGGGATCCGCACAGTGAAAAAAAAACACTGTGATGACGGATTAAATAATGTGCTAAAGCGCTAAGAATAGAGATGTTCATTCTGTAATGTTTTGAAGCGCATGAATTCTGAAATAGCAGAATCCTCATTCTCAAAGAATTCCTTATATCCAGTGATGTTGAATGGCAAACTTTGACGTTAGGCTGGACTCAAATCAGCTTTTCGCCCTTTTCGGGGCGTGTGGTCTAACCCATTGCGTTATCGACGCCTGATTTTAGCACCACTCTTTCCGTGCTACACCGCAATTTTCTTTCTACTTTACCACTATTTATGACAGTTTCATGATGCTATGACTGTATATCTGTTAGTAATGAGTTGTATGAAAAACTATGAACCTCGGTCGAGAGTTGAGCCCGCGTCTCACCCTTTACGGGGAGTTGGTGTTAAGCACTGCTCTACCGGAGCTCTTATTCTGCTACTAGTATTTTACGATACCTCGGAAAAGATGAGAACAGATTCCACTCTTGTACGAATTTCGAAAGTTTGCGTACCACGTAAGATTTTTGATATGCAACGGATTCGTCCTACGTTTTCTGCCACTACTCTTTTTTTCTAGTTTTCCCTAAGGCTAGAGCTTTATGGTCGCTTCCGTTTTTGGCAACATGTTTGATTGTTGATTCTACGGCGATGTTTGTTTGGTGTCCTTTACACTTTTCAAATGCTTTCTTCCGTTCAGCGACGCGATGAGCAATTATGGTTCACCGGACGATGGAGAACTAGCAGACGACAGCCACGGTCATAAGAAAAATTGTAAGCTATCAAAGTTTTTTCTTCATCCTTCAAAGGTTTCCGATTTTCTCCTTTACGACTTTAGCCTGGTCTTCTAGGTCAGTTTTCTTTTTGCACTACATCGGACTTCATAGCCATGAAATGAAAGCTTCTCTAATAATGACTTCCTGTGTAATTTAACTAATACCACGAAGAAATTACTGATTTCCCAAACGAGTCAGTATGAATTTGACCCAAACCCAGAGAAGTTTTGAGAACCTGCATTGCTTAATATAGTAATCCAGCTAGTACCACGTGATCATGTAGAGATTTCTTCGGCCAAAGTTTCGACGTCTTCCCTTTTTTTACAGCCAGTGATTCGATTCGAGCGCTGATGGCTCGAATTATCGACTATGAAGGTGCCGGCGTCGAAACTTCAGCTGCATAAGTTTTCGTTAAACATCGTGGTAGCTAAATCATAAGGGAAACTTCATGATTGATCATGGCAAGGGTTTAGAAGTGTTGGTTTTCAAAGCTTCTCTATATTTAGATCAAATAACTCAGAGAGACTTCGAGACATTGTTTGATCTGTACCTATACAGAGTTTGGGAAATGAGCAATTTTTCTAGGCTCTAATATATCCTACATAAGACTCAGTTTGCCGGTAAGCTTTGTTAGTTGATGTAAAATCATTGTGGCCCACATATATTTACAACTGGAACATGCTCACTTAATTCGGAACGAGCGCTGAGATATTCTTAAGCTTGTGGAGCTCAAAATTGCTTGGAGGCACATCCAGCAGCGATTCTAAGAAGTTTTTTTTGTCCGTTAATGTTAAAAAATACTAGAAAAGTAGTTGATAATTGGCTGCAGATCCACCGAATTAGATAGGTCGAGATTTACGGCTGATCTTCTTTCCAACGATCGGTC
Source organism: Parelaphostrongylus tenuis (assembly GCA_019055375.1). NCBI lineage: Eukaryota > Metazoa > Nematoda > Chromadorea > Rhabditida > Metastrongylidae > Parelaphostrongylus > Parelaphostrongylus tenuis. The sequence continues at coordinate 5,385 of JAHQIW010001497.1, forward strand.
CTTTTCAATAATCAAGGTGGTCGCAAATTCTTTAGTACTCGATAGACTTATCAGATTTATTGATGTTGATCACCTGTTATAATGTTTTCCTAGAATCAAAGAATTTCTTATAGAGGTTAAGACCTGTTCAAGTAGACTTATTGGTCTTTCGTTGGTCTGTCGGTTGACTCCAATTGCAGGAATTGCTTCAACCTGAAGTAACACGATTTGCAAAGCAGCGAACCTCTTTAAATTTGAGAAGTCGAACTGACTCTCTTGAGCTTTTGGAATTTTCCAGCACGGATTTTTGGGACGCGCAGTAGTTTACCTTACTAGAATTCAATGTCACTAAGGAGAGATATAACGAGACTCAAAGTCGCAGAGACATCTGTATGCAATTCCGATCTCTTTCGTGGATTACAGTTGCAAGACGGCGAAACATTGGTAACATGTTGGTTGGAATCACTTTTTACGCATGTCTGACCTTGGAGTTTCTCTACTTCATCGTTGTCCAGCTATCCAGATATCATCGATCATCCCTATACACAAATGTTCTCAAACTCACCTCTTTTGAGACGGATTTTCTCCACTTAATCGTTGAACCAACCAGTGCTGGCATTAGATCTGTCTTCTTTTATGCGTCCAAGTTCAAAGAGGTTTTAGCAACCGTTTTCGTCACTGAGCGTTCTCCTGGAAAGCACAGAATCTCGTGAATTTGGAGTTTTTGTATTTATTTATCAACTTCAAAGGTTAAGGAGAAACCATATCGTTACGAAATGTATACTAATTAAAGTCAGTGTTTGAAATCGTTTACGAGCTGTTCAAATTTGCCTTTCCTTTCTTTTGCCCCACTATCTCTATCCCACTGTAGAGAAGGCGATCAACATGCATCACCGTTTCCAACATAGGTTCGACAGTAGATTTGACTAACCTCCCCCATAGTTTTTTTCCATTCATTAGAAAAGCACGGAGGTGCTGGATGTCCAGGAGGTTTTTTGCTTCCCAAGAATACTTTCGTAGCCTAAAGTCATTACTTTTATACTATGTCAGCGCACTTGATGTTCGATAAAGATTTTAGTTTTCAGCGAATGGCATCCTGGTCAGCCGGCGTCATTGTAGCTCCTTCCAAGTCTGTCTATTGAAAGGGTTCCACACCTTTGAACCTCTGTAAGTTCTATATTTCCATGGATTCCAGTAAATTTAGCGATTTCTTCAGCGCCTCATAATGAAGAGTCATCTTCGAATTCACTGTTTATATGCCAGACCTGCCTGAAAGGAAAAAGACCGAGTTCAGTAAAGAAGACATAGGAAGTAAGGTTTTGTATTCGTTTTTCTCAAAGTTATCTGTTATTACCAGTTGCTCTTCTTCAAATTTGCGTCGCTAAATTATATAGGTTATGTAGGACTTTTTTCAGTACCACGTACCTTTAGGTGAAGAAGACCGATTACGTAGGCGACTCTGAAAAACGAGAAAGGGATACTCGCCACAGAGACGACGAAGAAATGTTCACGATTCAGCCGAAGGTAGTAATTGCTCGACTGAGTAATTTAGTATTTCCAGAAAGCCAGAAGTGATGGCAAGCAAAAGCCTAGGGAAAAGCATCAGGATCGAGATCGAAGGGAGCGTGAGCGAGATAGAGGTGATAGGCAAAAGCATAAACACGCAGGTGCTGCATCCATGCATTATTGTTTTTGCAAATATCGCTTTTAGAAAGACGAGAGAAGGATCGTGACAGGGAAAAAGCGAGGATCGTGTATACTAAAAAACATAAGGTTAGCTCAGTTGGAATATCAGCTGTTCTATGTATCTATCTCTCTTCGTGAGGGCGCGTAGAGCAAAATGCTTAGATTTATCTTGCGGCGCAGGTGTGGTCTTTGGTTCGACCTCGTGCCCAGGACTCACCAAAACTTCCATCTTTTTGGGGTGGGCAAACTGGTACTAAGCTTATCGTTAGGTAGCAGCACTGATTTGATACAGTACTGGGCCGCTTCGAGTTGTTGTAAAGGCCAGATATACATTCAGCTAACCTTATAATCTCACGAATAGAACCGAATGCATGCGCAACCTTTAGGAATTGATCAACACCAAGAGCTTATCCTTCTTTTATATCCGTTTTTTCTATCAAAGAAAAGTGTAGACATTGTCTTTGCTTATTTTTATATCGGCATTTGAAACATTCAAAGCAAAGGTTTTCTTTCATATCTGTCTTGAAATATTTGCTGTTTCTATATCGCTTGTCTTATTTTTTATTCGGAACAGTCTTGATAGGTTTAGGAAGTGTTAATACTGTCAATATAGGCTCACTCATAATATACATTGCTCTAGGAACTCAGAAATTTGTTTTGCGTGTACTGCCAAAGCATCATAATGAGAAGAAACAAAGAGATGATGAGGTCGAACGTGTAAGGAAGGAACGACAAATGAAACGAGAATTCAGGTGAGTGGAAATGTTCCTCTATGTTATCTAATTCCTGAGATTTGCATTACTTTGAAAGTTTCTAGAATTAACTTATGATATAAGATCAGTGATAATCCGCTATCGGTAGCTGAAATTCGTTTGCAATGTAAAGCCGCCTGCTTCGTAATTATTAATGCTACAACTCGGTGTGTTTTTTTTCTGAATTTATTGGCCTTTTACAGTCTAACACCGTCACCAGATGATCGTCTGACTGGGAATGTAAAAAAGCGCGAGTACAGTGCTTCTTTGGAGCGACTGAAAAAGAAGGATACAGATAGAGATAAAGGTGAATACCGTTTAATTTTGCTTATCAATGAATATGTTCCATTCTTTGTTCAGTAGCTGACTCTATTCCAAAAATTGATTCGATTTAGAGACAAAAAAATCTAATTCATCGGCAACGATGATCGAAACTGAATTTGCTGCTGTCACGGTGTCTAAAATGGAACTAACTGTTTTAACCGATGAAGAAGCTTTTCTTGCAGATAGCGTTAAGACATTGCTCAGAGGATTTTGACAATAAACAAAGTTCAAATTAGGTCAGGAGTTTTCGATGTAGAGATCACATCTTTTACGTTGGATTACCAGCAGGACCTCAGAAGTACTCGAAGTTTGACAGCAACCCTGAGGCTGGTGGTCATGACGATCAAACTCCAGAGCATCGCCCTAGTATAAATCGTTTGTCAATTTGTTTATAGTTATTTGTTTGCTACACAGAAATCTATGAAACCGTTGAGGTTTTGTTTTTATAGTGGAATACAGTGACAGTGAAGTGGATGTCGAGCAGGAGTTCGATCCGTCGACAGCAACCTATGAAACATTAACTGAAGAACAAAAAGCACTGGTGAGTCACATCTTGAACATAATGTTTACTGATATGTAAAATTTGAGACTTCGGTCTGGAGTTGAACTCGTATCGCACCCTTTCAGGGACCCTGTGCTAACCATTGCACTACCCAGAACTTCTGTTCTGCTATCATTTATACTTTTCTTTCTACAAGACTTGTCAAAGCCTCTCTTATTAGTAGTCGTCATACTTATTGGTTTTAGCTTTCACCGTCTACCAAGAAGCGGTTCGAGGATGAATGGCAAGCTCGTCTTAATAGCACAATTGCCTATCTATTATGCTTGTGAGTTTTTCTCCACATTTCTCCTATTCTATACTGCTCAGATATTGAACACATGTTTTTTTAGCATACATGGGCTGCCGAAGTGTGATTGAATTCGACTGCGTTAATCGTGTGGAAGAAGGAGCATTTGGAGTTGTCTATCGTGCAAAAATAAGCGTACAGGTATCAGAATTGTGCTGAAAAGAATGTTATAATGCCCGTTTTTGACGGATAAGCGGTGTCATAACTGAATATGTAGTGATGCTGAGTGGGCATGCAAAACATTCGACCCCAGGCGGCAGTTGAACCCGCGTCTCACTCATACCGAGGGGTGCCCCTGAGGTTCAACTCTCGCTTGGATCCAGCGTTTTGCATGCCATTTAATATCCGCAGATATTCTGTTGTAAACATCACGACAGTGTTATCTAAGCCTTAAAAAAATTTGTGTAGCGCTAGTATAGCGTAATGAGAATGCCTTTGTCAGAATTTAAGCGCGGTGTTGAAATTGCCGAGCTATAAACTTTTGAAAGGCTATTAAGATTTCTGGTGCATCGAAACTGTTCAGGCCGCCGAGAGCGGTTACCGTTTTGCTTGCAAAAACTGTCTTTGGTCAATAATTTCAGACGAGATTGTGGTTCTAAAAACGGTTGAAATTGAGAAGGAACGAGAAGGTTTCCCGATCACTGCTTTGCGCGGAAATTAACATACTGTTGAAGGCAGGAAAACACGAGAACATTGTAAATGTTAGGTTTTGAATGGATCTTTTGATTCATAGATTTGTATTGGTCTTTCCATGGATATCTAGAGGATGTTGATGGGCAGTTGCTGTCGGGGCTTAAAGCATCTTCAAGACAACTGGATTCTTCATCGCAGTCTCAAGACTTCAAATTTTCTCTTCTCACATAAAGGAATTTTGAAGGCTGGTTCTTTTCCTATCAATTCCTTATATATCTATCATTTACTTTAGTACTAACTTCTAGCCTAATCCTTCCAGTCCGGGATGGTTAGTTGGTACTAGACTTTTAGGCTACCGTCAGTCACTGTAATGGCCAGATATGCATTCACTCATCTCAAACGAAGCAAAAATGACAAATGCGTAAGATATTCTCAGAGATTGATCAACTCTGAGAGTATAATTCTCATATTTACTCATCTTTCATATATGAAGTACTAGCAGTTCAGACAACAGGAAAGTATAAATGCCGTTTTTGGTTTTCGTAGGAAGCTTAAAATGCTCGACGCGGGGTTAATTACCTCAACACTCCGACAATCAGTGAAGAACGCTCTACGGAACACTCCGGCCTTCAGCCTGTCATCCTCGAGATTGCTAGAGTGCTCATTCAATGTCTTATGGCGTTCATAGAAAGGCAAATTCTCTATCAAGCGATGAACGCGAGGAAAAGAATTGCTAGAAATATGTGATTTGCATGGTGAAAAGGAAACTGTACACAATCCAATGAATTATCAAAAGATCAAAGTGATGTGAGGTTCTCGTGATTAGGGAAATATCATCGCTTCAGTGGTTCCCCACCGTACGCCCGAAGTGTTGTTAATCTAGTGTGTGGCAGATTCGTTCAGTGTTGAAGCGTTTATATTATGGCCGCCTTCATTCTTGAAATGGAGTTGAAATGGAACATAGCATTCACATTGGTTAATCCGTATTTTAAATAGCCATGTCGTCTGTAAAATCTTGCGGATTCGTCCACGGACTTTTGAAATTTTCTCTCATTCAACTCTCTCGAATGACCTTCTAACGTTTAGAAGAACTCAGTAGATGATCTACTCTTATCGAACATTCGTCAAGGTCTTCCATGAACTTCTGAAATTTGAAGGAAAGTTGTGGTATCTCATACTCGTACGATGTCCAATGAGGTTGTACTCTTCGGGCTAAGTGGTAGTTCTAGAGAAGTCTTTAGTCATAATGACTCCTTGTTTGGCTCCAGACTAATCGCCACGATAACAGAACTTTTCATTACAGTCTGTTAGTAGGTTTACTTTGAATTCTCATTTAGTTACAACATATTTGTGGATTCTTTACACCAGTAAGTGAGGAAATCCTCAGAAGCTCGTCATACTAGATCGGAGCTTTCCTCAGAGTTTCCATAATCATTCGATACTTACTGCCGACAAGTTTGAAATGGTGTCACTTGCTCTTTTTCAAAGGATTTCTTATAGCGTTCTAGCAGCTTTGAAAAGTTTGGGCTTTTCTGGCTTTATAGTGTTTAAACCCTCGTATATTTTGAGGGCTAGAGAAGCGATGGTTGGTTGTGTATCGATCCAGGGTGTCTCTTGGACTATGCAGTCGTGAGCGTTGTCTTCGGTAGATCGTATGACGCTCAATTATTTGACACTGAATTTAGGTGCTTTTTATTATCGCTTTGAATGACCGACAGAAAAGCGTTCAGAGTTTTAGGGAACGTTTGAACTACTTCAGGACTGTTGAAGTACAGCTCGTGGGACACAGGCTCGGAGAGGGACAAATCGTTCGCGGTGCTAGGATACAGCGGGTGTGCGTGGCTAGTTCTAGTTCCTGAGCGGTGACTTCTGCGAACGATGATACAGCCGGAGGCAACCTTCTGGGTTGACTTGGGTAGCTACCGTGATGTGAGAAATGATGAAAGCACAAGCTCCAACGAGAAAAAGTTTTTCGGGATTACCGAGATCGCCTGTAACGTGACACTGTAGGTATAAAATGATGCGCGTCATCCCCACGACACGAAAATGGCGCGGAGCAAAAAGTGTATTCTTAGGCGAATTGGATAAGGAAAAATAGCAGTGTGAGGAGGACGGCGCAAGTGTTCAAAGGAAGGAGAAAACGTACATTTAATTGACTGCTACAGCGCTTGTGTGAAGGATTTGCATGAACAAGTAAAGCCTTGGATTTGGTCGGGATTTCACTCGGAAATATCTAATGACTCTTGAAAAAAGCAGAAGCGCGTTCTTCTTAAAGGCTTGGAAAACGGCCTATAACGGAAAGTACGCTATCAGGAATCAGCTTTCCTAACTTTTATGTTTTTTGACCTATGATCCTAAACGACGTATAACAGCGGAGGAAGCATTGACTGGCAAATGGTTCACGTAAGGGGTTTTGTTGTCTTATCGGAGTGAATCAACCTCTTTGTGATAAATCTCCTCAAAATGCCTTCAAGAGAGGTTATTTTTAGTGAGGATCCAAAACCGACTCCACCCGAAATTTCTCCAACATTCCCTGCGAAAAGAGAGCAACATCGAGCACCACTTCCAAAAGTTGATAATTCACACAAAAAGGCAGAAATAATAGTGTTTTTCCATTTCTTGCAAGGTACATTTTCTCTTCCTTCTCACTCATATTTCAGAGAGTTTTATTCTCGACTTTTCTCTGAATCACAGTTCTCATAGTACACTTACGTACCTATTTGGAGGTCATAATTTTCGGAATCCTGAAAGAGCAAAACTCCTAGCTGATCTCAAGGTGCGATCGGATCAGGTTACATCCGGTGCATTCTCGTTGAAATTCGACAAAACGAGGTTTTAATGAAGATGTAATGGCAGTATTGTTAAGATGTAATGTCCGCTTCAATGGCAGTGTGAGTGGATCCACACCCATGATTTTAATATTGTTATCTTTTCTTAAGATATGTAAATGATTTCGTAAAGATGTCTAAATAACCAATCGCTTCGATATAAGTGTGTCTGTTGGACGTCATCTAATGTAAAGTTTCACGAGTAAATATTTTTATATTCATTTTATTTTGTACCGCATGCCTACTAACCTCAGTTCACATGAAAATATAGTAAATTTTTGAAAGTGGTGGAAGACAAAGTGGTAGGGTAAGATAATTCACGTCTTTGGGACGATATTTGTAGTTTTTCAATGAAAGCGGCATTCCAGAAAATTGTTCTTCAGTTTTATAGACGTATAGGTGCTATTTTGCTATACGTGGCCTCTGCAGCCTTCAGAATATTCTGCAGCGAACTAGCACTCTAGCGAAATAAGAGCTTTATTTGGACCAAAAATGCCACCATTTCTTCTCATTTACATTTGTCGACTCAGTATTCGCATTCCTTTCATTTTTGTTCTCTTCGTTCTTCAACATCTTTTCTTGTTTCAGATTTTCAGTTCTGCAACAGACTGGTTGAAGTAGTTGGTATAACTTGTTCGCCTTCAGCATTTTATGTACTGCATAAAATGCTGAAGGCGAGCAAGTTCTTGTTTTCCCTACAAAATTTCATTTCATAACTGTCCTGATATTCGAGTAAGTTACGAGCCAAGTCAATAAACAAAACAAACTTCTTCTTTCCGGCATTTAGTCCTGGAGGTGCTTCGAAGAGGTAGCGAGGCCTGATCTATAATTTAAGGAATTTTGCTTTTTTTTTAACTTTATTTTTAGTAAATATGCCATAAATATCTCGATCTTACCTCTTCATTCGACTGCTTTTATAAACTTCGCTCAGAAACAATCATAATCTGATCTCATGAGAGTATGTTTTGAGCCTTTAACGAACTCTGATAAGGCACTTGTACTGATCCTAAAGACACCGTGTTACTGATAAACCTAGAAAGGCGAGATAGGCCTGTCTAGTACTGTATAAGTGCCATAACAGACCTCACTAAAGGCTCAAAATGTATTATCATGTTATAAGATTTCCATCGGTCTTAGTTTTGTTATCTTTGAAGAAATTGGTATTACGCGGCTCATTTTACGCGAATGCTGAGTGGTGTGCAAAACAGTCGACCCGAAGCGAGAATTGAACCCAGGTTTCATCTATACCGATGGCGCGCGGTACTACTACACCCAGCGAGGCTACCGCTTCGCTATCAAACCCCTTATGAGTTTAATTTCGACAGCTTCGATAGTATACAACGAGAAGAGTGGTAGCATCGGTGGTGTAGTTGTAGCACGCTCTCCGGGTATGTGGGAAACGCGGATTGAACTTTGCCCTGGAAGTTGAAAGTTTCACATACGATATCCTCGCATCCTCGGATCTTTACAACATCATAACACTGCTATAACAATGGTAAAGTAAATACAGATACTATGTGGTTCTTTTGGAAAAGCTAGCTTTAGATAGTCTTCCAATCTTGTCTTCCATTTTCTCCTTATCTTTTCAACACTAACAACACGAACCCGACGAGAGTAATATTGCTAAGATATGGGAATTTTCAAGCCTAATAACAATTTCCAAATATTAAAATTCTATGTGAATTGGATTAGAACGGTTTTTTCCTTTCGAACCATATTTAAACAATCATCTCCATTTAAAATTGCCATCAAGCATTTCCCTAATGCTGACTTTGCCCTTGTTTTTACTCAGAAATCTGATTTGACTTATATTTGATGCCAGGGCTATTGCTTATACATTTTTAACTATGCGACTGAGAACTTCCCCAACACAAGTTTTTCACCACGGCTGATCTACTTCCTGCACTCTATGGAATCTCACTTTTTTTAGAGTAATTCATGTCATAGTGTAATATCAAGTCTGGCGTCGTTCAGACTTGTGTAATAATTGTTGAGGTTCAAAAATACCCGAAAAAATCCAGTGTTCTACAGAGAGTGAGAGAGACAGAGTTCAACTCGGAGAGACAAATTTTCGTGCCACCATATGTTGTTGCACGATGTCCGGAAAAGATTAACTCACAGCGAGCGCCGAGATAAAGCGAGAATTAGTAGGTTGCGGTAGATAGAAACGTACGTAAGGTAAGTGTAAAAAAAAAGCATAGTTCAGCACGAGATGTTCTTCTTTGTTTCTCGTGCAACCATGTCTTCCACTGGTGAAAAATGAAGACGTACAAAATTTTCTTTTGCTACGAAACTTATAGCTTACTTTTTTGCGCTATGTCCTTTCTTGACGTGGTCACTTTCGTTGCGTATTTGCCGAGATGATAGTTGTTCGGACAGCCTAGAAGTACAACTTGGGTTCATTTAGTGGTTCGAATCCTTAGGAATGTTGTCGAAAAACGAAACTTTCAAGCAACTATTCTTACAGCGTTGCTGACCCATCTAGCGTGGATCTCTGAGGCATGGATGTCGATCTTAGTTGTATCATATCGCTAATTTTTTCAACAGATGTATTTTGCGACGTTCTGAACAGAAATTACTGCAGAAATGTAGGCTTTTTCTCGACACCTTCAATGTTTACGACCTTTCTTCTCGCTTGCTTTTCTGAATTACATCTGTGGGTTTCTTGCTAGTTGTTTCCTTAGAAGGTGCGATTTTCTGTTTCTCCGGAGCTGCTTTTGTCTGAAATTCACACACAGGTGTTATTGGTATCATTGTGCTAGAAAACTCTTTGATAAGTTCAAAACATGACATCCACTGACGGATTACGAGTAGAATTTAGGGGATTTAGATTTTGAATAGTCGATTATCGCCGCAAATATGTCAAAAGATTTAAAAAAAACATTGTTATTCGAAATGGTGAGTGTTATTTGTTACGATGGGTCCAATTCATAGCTCATAGCGAGCTCATGAGATATATTATTTACATAGAAGCCTACATATCTCATAACTATTATTTGAGCCAACATGTCTAAGGTCTGTTAATGGGCGCTTGTACAACCCGATACACGTGTTTCGGCCTTGACAGTCTCATCAGTTGGACGGTACCCTTTTCGTCTTTAGTCAATCCTCTCTGGGCGCTCCAGTTCCCCTACTTATAGTAGGCGACGACGAACGATTTACACAATTACCGTCAAGGAAAATTAGATCGACAGTGTTGTACAGTTGTTCTTGGGTGGTATTTAAAAAAATTTATAACGCTTGTTTAGAGTGTTTTTTGAGACCACGCTGAAATTTCGATATATTTCATAACTATTATTTGAGCCAACATGTCATATGGTTTGTTAATGAGCGCTTGTACACGTAAAATCAAAAAATAATTATGAGATATATTATAATTTGAACGTGGTCTTAAGAAATACGCGAAACAAACAGAAACTAGATAGTTAACAAATCTTTCTTAATTGAACACTTGTATTCTATTCTACCAGGTGGAATTTTGATCAATGTTTGTTTGACTACAAAGAAAAACTTCTTTGTCATGATCTAATCCTTTTCAAGCAATTCAACGATTGTTGAAGCCGAACCTTGTCCAACACGTCAATAATATTGTCAAACTGAGCATGACAATGGTTTTATATTGTTGATTTTTACAGTTGAGTTTTACTTAGAACGTTTCAATGCATTGAGCGGCTACACTGTGATTAGTTGTCGTCAGAAGTTCAGCGAACAATGTATTTGCCATGGATTTGCTAAAAAATAAACTTGTAAGTAGCACTTTTAGAAATATTTGCAGTTACTTAAGGCATAATGAGGTTTTTACACGGCCAGCGTACGCTATCACAAATTATAGAGCAAATCCAGCTGTTCTTGAATCCGAGTCACTTCCTCGTATTCACCCTCAGCAAAGTTCTTCGAACATTGCACGGGTTGCTTCGGCTGCTGCTTGAGGATTTCGCCTTCTTGTGAATGTCATAGAATGCTGATCGAGACGATTCTCTTTGCAGTTTTGGAGGTAGCCGACCTGAAGCGTTCCCTAAGGTTTTCGTTGATTGATTGCTAGTACAGTATTGAGAAAAGGATCAAACCAGCGCCTTGCTCTATCCCCTTTCATACTGACACATCGCATCACTCCAGTGCACTACCCTCTCCATATGATAGTCTCTGCGCCTGTCGTGATGAGATTAGCTTGGAACAATATAGTCTGCTCTGCGCAATGATTGTTAGCGATTTACCTATTAATGTCGAGTGATATGCACAACTTCGAACCTCGGACAAGATTAACCCGCATTTCACCCTTTCCAAGTATGCGCGTATGTCAACGGAATATTCTAGAATAACTGTAAGTCTGATTCATTGAAACATACTTACTGGCTGGTTATCAACGCAGCTATCCATGCGTACTGATTGGCTAGCATCCATCCGTACCGATTGGTCGGCATGCTCACATTGTTGCAGTAAATTCATTAACGCCACATCGCACTGAGTCACATGACAAGGCCTTGTGAAGAAAGAATAATCATGTAGCTTTAAAAAATCCTACCACTCTGCTATTGTGGCCCGCCACTCTTGCCGCCCGATCACGTCGCGTTTCTGGCCATATTCCGGTTTCGTTGCCGAGGAGTTAAGCACACCAAGTCCTTCTTTGATTATTAGGCGTGGACGTCCTGAAATTGCTTTCAACTATGGGGTAAATACTGCGAGATTTACATTTTGCCACATGTAGCGCATTCGTGCTTGCGCTTGAATTACTCGGCGACTACAAAATTGTAAAACTCTTTCACATTATGAGCAGTGCAATAGTGCTTTTCTCCACAATGAATAATAAATCTGTGGTACTTAGAGTGCTTACAGCTCTAGAAAAGAAGCAAAGTTGTTGGAGAGACTTTGTTTAGCCATGCTTAGGTGAATATACAGTCACTCGAAATGACTTACCAAAGTTTACTGATCACATGCATGGCTATCAGAATTTTTAAAGATTTTGCTGCTTATGGTGGATGAGGAGCGGCCATGATTAAGTGAATATACAGCCACTCGAGATGACTTACCAAAGTTTACTGATCACATGCATGGCTATCAGAATTTTTAAAGATTTTGCTACTTATGGTGGATGAAGAGCGCATGGAAGTGCTGTGACTAGAAGTATTCTGCGTGGCACACAACGTCGATGGTTCAATCTCGTGCTCATGGCCCACAAAGCCTTCCATCCTTTTGGGGTCAGTAAGCTGGTACGATTTGTTTAGGAAGATATCCTGCACTGACATGATTCATTGGTAGACTACGGCGACTTTTTGTAAAAATCAGATGTGCATTCAACCACCTCAAACGTAGTTGAAAGTTGGAGACCAATGCACAACACATCCATCAGGAAGCGATCAACGTTAAGAGCTTCTCTTTTATCCTTTCAAGTTAAATTTATTTCTCATCGTGAGCAGTGAATGCTAAAAGATTGTGAGTAGCTGCTCTAAAACGAAATTTTGCTTGGTCTACGTGAGCGGAAAAGATGGATCCATAGATGCTTTGGAATTACTATCCCTCGGATCGAGTGAAATGCGGGTTCAAGTTCCGTCTGGCGTTAGAGGTTTTGCGCATAGCTCAACATTATTGGGTATATTTGTAAGATCCTACCAGCGCTAAATAGAGGTTAAATAGAACGAATTCTCGCCTTTAACATATACAAGGTGCGAGGAAAGTTCTACTATTTCCCATTTTATTGATTTTAGCACTGATATAATATTTTTTCATCAACGCTGCTGATTTCATTGAATCCCTTGTTCAATTTTGGTCTAAAATCTAAGTAATATAATTTTTTAGTCTCAACCGAATTCAAATTATGAATCGTGAAAATCAACGAATCGCAGTAGTTGAGTTGCACAAAATGCTCGGACACGCTTCAGCCGTATTGTCTAAACCATGTGTCAAAAGCCGAACCACATCACAATCGCCATGATCAACTTCTACTTTGCAAGAAGGGTCAGCAAAAGTCAGCGGTTACAAAAACATAGATCACAGTCGTTTCCGGCTTCTGCAATGATCTACAACGCCAGTTGCGCCACCGCAAAGACGCCGCTGGTCTTCGTCAACAGGAAGGTCAAAAGCAACCCTGCCAGATATCAGCAGCAAATTTTACGGCGCGTACTGGAGCCTTGGAGTACTCAACACTTCGGCGCAGACGGATTAATCCTTCCACAAGGCTGAGCTCTTACGATCTCGGTTCGTTAAACAACTGGCATCTATCAAAATTGCTCACCAAGCTTTGATCGCAGGAACAATTTACTGTCAAATTCGCCTTATCTTAGCCTCATGGATTACTCCGCATGGTCAATACTGGAGTAAAAAGTCTCGGCTGCTCGCTATGCTAGCACTGACGCGCTTAGAACAGCTCTAATACGCTCCTGGGATGAAATTACGGTGGGAACGTGTGCGAGCATCTTGTGCAACTCAACTGCTGCAATTCGTTGATTTTCACGATCCATAACTTGTGTACACCTGAAAATAGACAAATAAATAAATCAAATTCTAGACCAAAACTGAATGAGGAGTTCAATAGGAAATCAGCTAATGAAAATTGTAATATCAATACTAAAATTGACAAAATGAAAATTGTTAGAGCTTCCTTGCACCCTATATGTGTAATATTTGTCCACGCAACTGGGTTCAATGCTGATATCGACCCCAGTCAATCGTTTACCGTTGTTTGCTGATAGATTGATGCGTTTTAGCGTAGAAAGAATGGTGGGCAAAGCAGGTTCAGGTAGTGCAACGAGTTAAACTCCTCTACATGGGTCCCCACAGATGGTCCTCTTTGGGAGATCCCGCCCGGTAAGTCATGAGGGCACGTGCTCGTGCTCAAGTGGTGGATAGGAAAACTAAACGCCAACCAAAAGGACCTTGTGTTTCCCAGAGAAGTAGGTGGATTCGGGAGATGAGCTCCCTGCTCCTGCAGTGCCGATTTGACAAAACAATATGTCAAAGCGTCAAATCAGCCAAAAGTTTGCAATCAAGCTGCTGGGAAGTATATGGGAGGCGCTTAGGAGTCGTCTCCAACAAATAGACTCCACCCACTTCTCCGAGAGAGAGTCGGCGAGCTACTAGTGAGAAACCAGCCCACACGTTTGAGAGCCTAGCAAGCTATACGTCGGATATCAAAATGCTAAAACGGCAACAAGTATGGGCCTCATTGCCTTGACCCCGAAGGAGCTCCCGCTACGGAGGCGCCGGGTAGAACGAGTACGGAGAGGATGCTAAAATTTCAGAGCTAAGCTAGGCCGGCAAGATCCAAACGGACTAAAATGACGATCTGCACCTATCCCGCTCGGACACCTGCTCACCAAACCGCTGTAGAAGATCTATTGATTCAAGCAAGAAAAATAGGGTGCGACGTCATTGCCATGGCTGAAACGAGATGACGCCATGCTTTTCACGCTGCTCATGACACCGGAGAAAAAGTGTTTCTTAGAACACGCGATAGCGCAGCTGTTGGCGGAGTTGGCGCCCTCGTCAAATCGAATTTGACCGTAACATCGATTCGTTTGAACAACTAACAATCTATATAGGACGATTGCTGCTGAAGCGATGTGGATCATTGCCAGCTTTGATCATCTTCGTTCCTTACGAACCAGCTTCAAGCTGTGGCGAAGACGAAGTTGAAGTGCTCTGTATCGAGCTCGAAAAATTCTTCAGAGAAGATCATACATTCTTCAAAGTTATTATCGGAGATTTTAATGTGAAAACTGGGCCTAGAAGAACGTCGGAAGAACGTCAAACTGGGACTAACGGACTACAGTGGAATGAGCAGGGTGAGAGGCTATCTGAGTTTATCATGACGACCCAAACCATCCCGGGTAACAAAATTACGAAAGCCTTACTCTCAACGTTGAACGAGGAAGATTCTCAATGGAGAGGACCATAACGAAATAGACCTCAGCTTAATAGATAAAAAGCTTTGCCTGACCGATGTCGTTGTTGTTCCTAAGTTATACACGGGAACAGACCATCGCCTTCTCCGCGCAGCCTTCCCTTTTTTCGCCGAAAAGACAGAAAGCAGCTAAATTTAAACAAAGACGTCCAAGAACAACCACATAGTGGGATGTACTCAAGTTATCAGCTTGCTCTTGGGACGATACCGCTGCCGACAACATCGACGAAGAATACGACAATCTCGTAGAATATCTCAACTTTAGCGCTATGTAAGTCGAGAGTTCAGAAGTCAGAAGGAGACTCTTGCTTCCGCAGACTCTCAATCTGACACGTCAACGTGGAATCACGCGTGCTGCAGGCAATCAAATACCCTACGTCTGAACTTGCAAAACGCTACAGAGGAGCAATGAAAGATTACCTCAAAGAGAGAGGAAGAGCCGTTACAGCAGAAAGTGCAGAACCGAGAAAGAGCTTTCGCAAAGCCCAGCGAAGCTTTCCCAACCACAAGGCCAAGATGGTTGCACTCCGGCGCCTTGACAGGACACCTACAGTTTACCAGGAAGGCAGTGGAGAAAACCATCCATCACTACTACTCGGATCTCTTGGCTAGCCATATCCTCTTACCGTTATGTAAATTGAAAGAGGCTAAATCTGTCGTTCTACAGGCCATCCCTTCCGCAATCCGACATGCTATATCATCCGTGAAGTATAGAACAATATCTGATTCAGACAGATTAGAGCAGAACACCTGAAGAATATATCGCCAGTTTTCATAAACACCCTGGCTCGGCTTTTCACTAGCTACCTGCCAGAATGTAAGGCTCCCAGTCGATGGAAAGCCAACAAGACCGTGTTGTTGACCAAAAGGGAAACATTCACGACATAGGTAATAATTGTCCAGTCTGCTTGCTGTCTGTTGTCTATGAACTCTTCATTCGAGTCATCCCAAATAGAAATGACAGAACACTGGACGAAGGACAGCCATGCGAACAAGCAGGTTTCGAAAAATGACTTAGTACCACAGAGCACATCCACACGATCACAAGACTCACTGAAGTATCACGAGAGTATAAACAACTACTCTGTCTCACTTTCATCGATCTGATGAATGTCTTTGATTCATTGGAAACAGGAGCAATAATAAAGGCTCTGGACAACCAGGCCATCCCTACTACGTACATAACGATCTTCCGTGAGCTATATAAATATTTCATGACCAAAATATCGCCATTCTACAACAATATTACCATTTGCGTGAGAAGAGGTGCTCAACAAGGCGCAACAATTTCGCCAGAATTATTCAGTGTCACCCCTCCCATGCGAACATTGGAATGGGACGATATGGGTGTGAAAATTGACGATCGACAATTGACACTTCTTCGCTCTGCTGATAATATCGTCCTCATAACACCAGGCATCAGCCAGAGGGAACAGATGTTAACCTATTTTGATAACGCCTGCGAAAGGATTGGTTCTCTACTAAATATGACAAAAACGATGTTCATGAGGAACGGATGGGTTTTGAATGCTCCATTCACGCTCAACGGAACGAAAATCTCCGAATGCTTCAATTACGTCTATCTATGTCGTGAAATCAAAATGCTGAACGACCTAGCTCCAGAGTTGAGCAGGAGGAAACGAGCGGCTTCGGGAACGTTTAAGGGAATCGAAGACGTTGTGAAGAGGACAAAGAACACTCGAATCCGTGCCCAGCTTTCGACACGACCATTATCCCTGCCCTAACGTATACAGCAGAAACCTGGTCGCCACGTAAGCAGAATGAAGGATCGCTTGGCGTTTTCAATCGCGTAGTCGAGAGGTCGATGCTAGGAGTATCTCGCATCTCACAAATGAGAGAAAGGATCAGAAGTTCCGACCTGCGTGAACGATCGAAAAGTAAAGATGATGCTCTACAAGCCAGGATATCGAGAATAAGGTGGGCTGGGCACGTGATGCGCTTCAACGACAACCGATGGACAAGAGGCGTTATCGACAGGATTCCTCGGCACTTCAAGCGCTCTACAGGAAGACCACCGACCTGCTGGTCCAATTTCTTCACAGAAGATGTAAAAGAAAGATATGATGCTCAGCAAATTCCTAGAACGAGGAGGAAATACTGGGCTACTCTCACACGCGATAGGGGGAAATGAAAGTGCTGCTGGTACCCGCTCTAGTGACTCGACGATCAACGGGAAGACAGGTGATGTAGGTGAGACTTTGTTTTCGAAATGGCCTTTCTCTTGCACTGTAAGAGTAAAAATAAAATTACTCTTTTTTCGCTGGAGAATGCTTTTCTTCTATACTACTCGTAATTACTCGATAGCTCAAATCACGGAAATTTCAGTGACATTCTTACTTCTTGTAGTAATTCTTCAGTGCGCTGTAACAGTCAAAAGAATATTCTGTTTCGCATTCGGCGCATTCATCGCGGAGCGCGTTCTCACGTGGGATGCTAATTCTTTTATTGAATTTAAGATTCTCCACTTAGGAAAAGCTTTTGACAAAACTTATAACTCTAATATTTAGAATTTCTTCTAGACGTTCAAATGATTTCCGTGCATAGAATCAAGCTTCAGCTCAGCGTTATTAGTGACTTATTTAACGTTGTGAAATGAAAATTGAGAACCTAAGCCCCTAGAAAGATAGAACAAAGTTCTTGCGCGATTAGTCTCAGAATTGTCATGAATTTTTGCTACTAAATAACTGTTGTGTTACAGGAACGAGGTGGCTTCGTGACAATATTGCGAAATTCCATTCAGATACAGGAGTATAGAATGCGCGTCGAGTGCGAGACTCAATTTTTTTTCGGTCTTTAGAGAAGAATTAGAAGCTCTTTTTGAAAACCAAGTAAGTCCCAAAGTCGTCGTGATTCATGCTATCTATCGGCAACAAAAAGTCTGGGAAGAGCTCGATCCAGCGAAAATTTCCAGAGTGTGGAATAAAGTTTTATTCTACTGTTCAGCGCAGTAGGAAGGTCGTTTGAGAATGTGGTAGTGTACCGGTGAAATTCTCAAGATTTATGCTACTGAATGACTACTGAAACTTGAGGAAAAAGAAACACAAAAATGACGTTTTTACCAGAGGGCTGGAACAGGGTGACAAAAACACGACAGTGAAAGCCACTGTTGGTTTTCATAACTCTTGAATAATGTCAGATTCACCTTATGGACTTTGATAACAAAGATATGGCTATAAAATTTTCGATTTCATAAAGCTTCAAAGCAAGCATCGACAACAATTATGATTATCTTATGGTCAGTGATTACAATTCTAATCGAGAGATGATAAGAAATACTGTTTAGTGCTTTTCTGCTAGCTAAGGATAAGTATTACATGTGATTTATTGGCGCTCAGTGACGCATACGGCAGCTTTATGGTACATACCGATGTACTATGTCAAAGCGCTTGATATTCCATTTTCTCGGGTTTTAGCCTGTTTCACAGAGATAAAAGGTTGAAGTTGAACCTAGTCACAAGTTCGAATTAGCTACTGCGTACATTACAAAGCATCTGTGACCACTGCGCTTCGTAGGCGATTTCAAATCTATATAGTTTGTAATAAAGGGCTTCATAAATTTAAATATAAGCATAGATACAGGCTAATGCAAGGCTGTTACAAGAGCAAATCAGTTCTTGTGGAGATATTCGCAACAATGGGTATAACTATTCCTACCGAGTACATATCGAATGAATGTCATCAAGAAAAGCGAGAAGTTGTCACGTTACATTCGGCTGAAGGTTGGGATCTGTTAGATCTCCTTTTTTCATTCTTCATATAAGCTCAGCTATATGCAAGATTGATTAGTATATAAGCGAACACTGCTTTGCTGTAACTGTATAGGTTGTGGCTGATTAGTTGTGATGCTGTCTGCGGTGCAGCGGGAAGCGAGAGCGATCCTGAGCTTTATCACTCCCCGGCAGTCAAATGCGAGCGCGATATACCCTCTATAGACAGGCAATTTCTGAGATTGCAGGAAACGCGCTCTGATAGTATTCTACGACGTTCAAGAAGAGGATGAGAGTGGACTTAGCGGGATTTGCACAGTGGGGAGCTGGCAGATGAATCAAATAAAATAGAAAAAAATTCATGATGTAGTTATATGTGATAAGAGCTGTGCTGCCAACAAGTTCATAAAACCTATAACTATTTCTAAGTTTCATCATGTAAATGATTCCGATCCATGCATGTCTGATCTCTGTGAGTTATTTTAGTGCATTGCTTGTGTACTCCTACGTGTAGGTATCAGCGCTTATGACTCAGATTGGCGGCGGCAAAATAACCCTTCCTTTGAAAGCGCCTGCATGTCTGTACATCACCGTCCAAATGCCATTAAAGCGAATTAGCTATACCGAAATGGCGCTCGATTAGAGACGATATTTGGTATTATATCGTAAATTAAGCTCAATTAGAAACACTACAGTTAAAGTTTCAAAACGCTTCTTCCACGCTCAACGACGTTTATCGCAAGTTTCTTGTTTTCCCTCCTCCATATTAGGTCAAGCAAAAGTTTTGAAAAAATCTTTGAAAGTTTCATATATACCTAACAGAATTGAGTGAAGAGTAAAAACACGACCTTAAACGGGAGTCGAATCCGGGCATCACTCATACGGAGAACGATGTCACAATGGCTGTTAGCTCAACTGGGTTTAGATAGCGAAATCACATACATGACCAAACCTGTTTAAGGTCTAAGGTATATGTTCATCTAGTTCATTGATTTCAGCTCCAAAATCCTTACTGGACAGCATGATTTGCGTGTGTTCGTCCGTCATTAATGGGGAAAACATTTATCGATTCTTAAAACCGTCGGTGAAGTTAATGAGGTCAAGGTGGTGGTACGACGACAAAATCGAGTATGAGCAGATGGCTTAGGCATTTCAAAGATGGGAATTTCATTCTAGAAGACGTGTCTGGTTCTGAAAGGCCATCTGTTTTCGATTAAAGTGACTTGCACGCCACTCTGGATGCTGAGACGTCATCGAGCACTCGTGATTTGTCTGAAGAGCTCGGCGTTTCACAAAGGGCCGTTGCCAGGTTGCCTTTCGCACGGAGTCGATTTGAATAATTAAATTAAGCTGAGAAATCATGCAAGAAAAAGAAGGCATTTTTCGATTCAAAGGAGCAGGATTGGTCTTCGAGTACGTCCGTAATTTTGTTGAACATTGGCAGGAAGGGAGCGCATGTGGCGCAGTGGTTAGAGGTGCCCTGCGTCGCACACGAGGACAATCGTTCTACCTCGAGCTCGTGGCTCACCAAGTCATCCATGCCTACGGAGTCTGTAAATCGGTACTAGATTGGTCTCAGACTTGTCTGGGAAGATAAGCAGCACTGACTCGATTCAGAGGGAAGCCACAGCGGGTGATTGAAAAGGCCAGATATCATTCAATCGCTTCAAACGAAGTGAAAAGTTGAAGACAAATGGATGTCGCATTCCTTATGGATTGAATCAACGCCGAGAGCTTCATTCTTTTTATCCTTTTACCGGCAGAAAGCTGTGGACGACAGTGGTCTATACTTCGAAGAATAGTTATTCTTTTTGTTGTTAAATTGCGCTCAAGAACGATACTTTCAAAAACCTCTCAAGACTTTTTGCTTAATCCTAGAATTTGAGACGAAATTGTTTAAACACGGATGTGTTCCACAATAGGATATGAAGGATTCAGAGTCAAATACAAACACTGCTTGAGGTGAGCATTATCATAGTGGTCCACGAAAAAAGAGGTCGAAGGAAGTCGATAAGAACCTTCATAAGCAAGTGAGGTCACAGGGCTTAGATCATGCTAGGTGACTAGACATTAAATTCATAAGAGTAATCTGACTGCTCAAACTTTGTAGTTTACTAATGGACAATTTCATCTATGCAGATCGTTGAGGCTAAATACATTCAAGGCTCCCGTTATTACACATAATGCTAGTGGACGTTAGAGTACTGCAAAAACGAACTGAATGAAGTTATCATCAAGTGTAGGATTGAAAGCATGTAAACATATTCGTGTCAGGGCCAATCGACGTCTTAAAATAGACAACGATGTTGATTGGGCACCAAAAAAAAACACGAATCGATTATGAACAGAAGAGGAAGAAGCAAATGTAGAAGATTTTGGTTATATAGGCTTCACATAAAACGAAATCAAAGAAAGAAAAAGAGATGAAAACACTAGGTTTTTTCAAAATCAATCGAACTAAGGACGGCTCGAATTTTGTTGCCATTGTGAGGGTATGAGATTTTCGTTAGCAGTGCAACACACATGAACATCAACGAAACAGTGACACTATTAGGATTGACCGAATCTCGTTTACGTAATGGCCTCAATGCTAAACATAGGAGCTTATAACACCAAAAAGTAAAAAATGTGTAATAGTCTACGAGTATGCAGAATTCGAAAGGAAAAACGGTTTTTCTGCCAGACGACGACAAATCATGAAACGACCCCTTTCGCTCTAAAAGAACATTTCATAAGAGTACTAATTATTTGAATGCTTAAATCTCCGGCAAGTGCGCTACGATTCTTTTTGAATAGACCCTTCTATAACGCGGTAGCGCTAGAAAAAATAAAGAATTGGATAATAGAACTATGTTTTACACCGGCCACGCCCTTCTGTTGTTGTTTCGTTGGAAGAACAAAAAACATATGAACGTGTAGGGAAATTATTGTAGCATCAAAGTCATTTTGGCTTTTTCAAAAAAAACGGCCAGGTTGCGCACTAACCAGAGATTCAAACTTCGAAATGATTACTAAAAGTGCAACTTAGAATTTTGTTCAGCGAAAGGAGTCCCTCTTTCATTTGTCGCCGTCTATCAAGAAGAGCCAAGAAATCTATCACCAAGCCCTTTTTTCCAACTCGCAGAAAAATATTCTTTTCTTTTCCAAAGTAATTTTGAAACTGTTTTTATATTCGAAATTTTGACTGTTTTTATTGCCTTTTTCTTAGTGTTATGATGTTTCATATATTCCTAATAGAACTGAGTGGTGAGCATAAATACGACCTCAGACAGGAGGCGGACCCTCGTTTCATCCATACCGGGGTCGCGTGGCACCACCACACCATCGCATACATTATCAAATCTGTTAATGGATGGTGGCTGACAGCTAACATAGAGATGTTGGAGAATGGCTGCTGGCGTAAATGTGTCTCGGTGATTTAGTGGTAGCACGCATTCCCAGTATGGATGAAACCCGGGTTCAACTCTCGTCTGAGGTGGTATTCTTGCTCACAGCTCTTTTTAATAATCACTATTAGGAAATCGTTAGCGCAAAGAAAACTATTAAGCAAAAGAAAAATTGCTTCCGTTTATTATAAGGGAACAAAAGAGAAACCGTTCTCAATCGCTGGGGAGGAACTTTTCATGGGAGTGTTGGGAACCATTCGAAAGCTGACACTTGAGGTTACCGTCTCACGTCGCCAGTTTTCCAAAACACCCTTAATACCGTTGCAGCATCCGCATCAAAAATTGTGTTTCACACTCGCCTTTTGTCTTCATTTTGATCACGCGTATAATTCGCTGGAAGCCGAAAAGCATATCAATGTGTAGAGTAAATTTCGTCATAACTTAGTCAGTCGATTTACCCAGAGTTTCCTCCGAAGCGAAAAAAAAATTCCCAATTGGATAGAAATTATAGACCGTCCCGCCTGGCCCCGCCCTGTGACGCTTCTGCCACGGCCTTCGCCTTCTCGGTTAGCCTCTATACAACGTTACCATAATGTAAAACTTGATCTTATCCTCCCTGCCTGACCGTATTTCTAGAAAATAAGCATATCGTTAGGAACAGAAAACATTAGCTTATCAAATGATTACTACTAGTCTAAAGAAAGAGTTCTGTCCGGCGAGGTTTAAAGCACAAATACGAAGATCAGAGGATAAAAGATTAAAAGCGTTTTGCGAAAAGCAAACGCATTTTGATTTTTTTAAAGCTTGTGCTATAGTTTGAGTAATGTCACTTTGAGGAAGAGTTTTGCACGCGAAATATAAGCGATATAAAAAAACACGTGGTTTTATGAAACATGATTTCATTTTGAATTTTA
>JAHQIW010001499.1:0-24191 GCA_019055375.1 Parelaphostrongylus tenuis
TGAGAAATAGTTGAATTGCTTATGAAATCCGCAGTTCTTTAGCAAATTCTTGAACAGCTGTACATCTCTTCGCTCAAGTATTCAATTTATTATCGACAAGAGCAGAAAAACTTCGATGACATTCCTCATCTCGAAAGTTGATTTCTTCGAGAAATTACTGAAAACAACGTTGTCCTCGGCTTAACATCACACAAACCATTTCTAGACGAACTATGCTAAAATGCCTCACTGGGTTCTTCATGCTTTTATTCTCAGGCACAGGTTTTCACTAGACTTTTAGCAGTCATTCGACAGCTTAAAAACTACGATCTCAACACTGAGCTTGGCGGTTGCTTCTTGGTATGCTGTAGCAACGAAGTATACTTAGGCTTTGGCTATGGAGGATATAGCATGTTTTTTATTGTGTTTACTTTTTGTTTACTTTGTTTCTTTTTGTCAGACAAAGTCTTTTTACTAGAGTTTCAGTATTTGCTTGATAGCGTACAAAGTAGAACTTTGATAATAAGCTTAGTTTTCTTTTAAAAAACCTTTTCATTGGGCTGCACGAACGAAAGAGGATCGTTTCACAGTCGGCGCGCATTTTTTCGCTCTGCTAAGCACTCGTCTAGGCTTTTCACCAGGCTTTCAACAACAGTTCCTTAACCATTTGATAGCATAAAATATGGTAGTTTTAGAGGTAAAAGTACGTTTTGAAAAATCCTTATAGAATGGTGTTAGAGCGAAAAAAAAGATTAGGTTTCGCACTTGTATTAGTTAGCCTGTTGCTTGAATTGCACACTAGGTTCAGTGGGTAGTATCACTTGTATCACCTGTCGTCCCGTTGATCGTGGAGTGACTCGAGCGGGCACCTAGCAACACTTCCATTTTTTCCTATCGCGTACAGAGTAGCCCAGTGGATCCTTCTCGCTCTAGCGATTTACTGAGCGTCATATCTTTCTTCTATGCTTTCCGCGAAGGAATTGGAGAATGAGGGTCGGTGGTGTCTTGTAGAGCGCTTGATATCCTGAGGAGTCCAGTCGGTAATGGCTCTCGTTTACTGGTTGCCGCTGAAGCGCATAACGTGTCCAGCCCGCCATATTTTCGATATGCTGGAGTGTGGAACGGCGTCCGCTATCTTTGATCGCTGACACAGGTCGGAGCTTCAATGAGTAGTATAACATGAATATCAGAGGGTTGTACCTAAAGATTAGCAGAACAAAGTTTCTTCTACAATCACGTAAACTCAGAAATTTTTCCGAAACAGAGAAAGACCTCCAAATAGTCAATGAAAATCGTAACCTTCAGGGCGGCAGTATTGAGCGCTGCGCCGAGCGCGATTTCCGTTCTTTATTGAGAAATTGTCCTCCTGTTTCAAAAAAAAATTTCCGGAATTTTCAGAATATTCTGACACAGCACGATTTACTCCACACGATCGCGATCGTATGTTTTCGGTGCGTATAGATCTTTTATGTGCAAAGAAAATCATAAAGTGAAATGTAGTTTTCTCTTCGTTTTTACAGCGCATTGTGCCGGCCTTTTCAGAATTCAAACTTGGTTTTTGTTATCACCAGGACTTACTCTGACCGGTGGTCTCTACGCGAATAATTCCGTGGAAAACTCATAAAAAGCGATGAGAGAGGTGGTCAATTGTGTGCTTGATGCGACTGAAGTCTCGCTTTAGTGATTTTTCTAATGAAGTAGTGGAGGTGTTCGACTGGCTGGGTTGCAGACAACCTGATCTTTTCAGGCTTCGAAGAAGGTGAAACAGCCGATACGTAGGCTGTTTGAACAAATCCTATCTGAGAAAACTCCTTTTCGAGCATAGTAAAAAATGACAATGAATTTACCCGAGTAAACGACTGCAGGACGCCTTATGCGAAGCCATCCACATACTTTAGCAGTGGAAGCAAACTTAAGGAAAATGGAACATAGCTTTCTTCTTGCTGCTACTATGCACTAGGAAAGATATTTCATATTTGAACAAAATGTTTAATTTGTCGCGGTTTAAGCTGCCTCGAGAATACTATATGTCGAAGATAAAAGCTTTCTTTAGCGAAAAAGGCTACAACTCTATAGAATGTAACCGGGTATGATAAATTGTAATCATCTGCAGTTTCTTTTATTTAGTCGCTTTTGGCGGTGGTATGATGTTGCATTTATATATCCTTTACGATTTCGTGATAAGCAAAGCTTTGCTCGTGTGGTGGATCGAAACCAGTATCTCACTCTTTCCTGGTGGACGTGCAAACCATTGCACTACCGGTATCTGTTCTGCCATCACTCGTTTTCTTGCT
The DNA here is from genome assembly GCA_019055375.1 of Parelaphostrongylus tenuis. NCBI lineage: Eukaryota > Metazoa > Nematoda > Chromadorea > Rhabditida > Metastrongylidae > Parelaphostrongylus > Parelaphostrongylus tenuis. Next base: position 2,274 of record JAHQIW010001499.1, read on the forward strand.
ATCATACACATGTTAGCTCTGCAGGCATAATGCGCACCAAAATTGAACTCATTCATCAATTTCGCGTCCTCCTTTGCAAACGATTCGTCCAATGATGCCTCCAAATGTTTCATCTTCGCTAATTTAACCGGAGATCTTTTTAGCATTACAAAACGCATCATAAAGTTAGCATTCAGAGGTCCGCATGTTGATGAGCTTATTGTTCTGAATATGATGACCTCGCATATGGAAGGTGGAGTATACTTTCCAAACCTAGCGTGCCAATGAACTACTCAGGAGGAGGACACATCGTAGATGATGGATTATCTAATGGCTCCGATTCTTCATTGATTTGGTGGTGACACAAATGACAGTTCTACGTATCATTATAACGATTAATTAGACAAATAAGGCGTAATGTGAAGTAAAAGGGCATTTTGAAGCATGAAATGTGAAGTGCAAATAGTAAACAAGTGTGCCTTTGGGTCGAACCAATCACGGCGCTGCTTGTTATTCGTATTGAGAGTCATATATATAAAAACTAATAATCATATTCAGAATGTTGAGAGTTTCTTAGGATCCCCGTTCCATCGTTACGTTTATGAATTTAGAGACGTGTCCAGAGAGGGCTTAAAAAGCTTTGAAACTGATTCTAAGAAGCGGATTTGATGGCAGCGTGTGTGCAAACGAACACATGCCTTAGCGAAAAGTTCAATACACAAATCTGAAATCGATTAGACTCGATTGAATAGCTGATGAAAATTGATGGAATATGAAGTGATTCAATTGATTATGGGCTCACTTCTGTAGAATACTAATGAAAATCTTTATTTTTCGAAAAGCTTGTCCAATCATTGCCCAATGTTCGATGAATTTCACCAAAAAAAAACTTCATACATACGTTGGTTGTCGAGCTTTCGAGGCATCCAATAATGAAAACTCCAATCTCTTTGTTATCCATCTTACGGTCAGCAGATCAGCAAGTGCCTTCTCGGATAGCAAAAAACACCGCACTTTTCTTAATTTTGGTTTCTGACAAGGTAGCCCTTCTTTCGCGTCTCTGATAATAAATGATCGACACAGCTCTCTTGATGCGTTTTCTGGATACAGTTGAACCCGTAAAATCTGCCTGTACTCATTGTACATTAATTATGATTTTTTTTCAAGCATTTTTACACCCAGTCCAGCCCCTTTAGGCACTTTTTCCAATTTTCAAAGCAAGGAATGGTACTGCGACGTCAAAAACAAGTTCACTGCGCTAGAATTGATTAAAAGCCACTAAATCAATACTAATTTCAATGTGCCACCCATTCAAACTGCGCTTGGTTGGCCGCTAATGTGGTAATTTCAGTTTCCGTCCCTATCACGTAATGTGGAATATTTTTCGCATCACTCTGCCAATAGCAGGTTTGATAATCCTGAATGCACTTCTCCTCTGTTTACTCTAAAATTCCTCAATATGTCCCAGATCACAAGAAGTTTATTTGAGGCACATCTTTCTCTATGCATCTTCAAAGTGGCATTTAGTATCAAACAGAGAACTTCTTAATCACAAAGAACTTACAAAAACAGCTAACGTCCTTAATATACATCTTGTCAAGTAGAAATCGTGATGAACAAATTATATACGCAATCAAGAAGACAGAAATGAGAACATGGGTCACATTCCAACCATTGTGGAAGCAAAACCTAGTGGTAATCAAGGAAAGGACTAACCATCTCTACTCATATTACATTTACATAAAATTCAATTAATCTATGTTAATGGCGTTGTATAGTGATCCTGCCATGACAACAAAGAACTAACAATGATCAGATCATTACGAATTGAAAGAAAGCAACGTATATTAGCGATCGTTAATCACCAATAACACATAAATATCTAAAAGAAATCCTTGAAAATAGTACCTCCGCCACGCATGAAATTCTAAAAAATGCTGAAATGATTATGAGCAAATTTTTTTCTGGAAATAATACAGTGGAAATCACAGAGTCATTACCCATTACAACACAGAATTTTGAAAAGACTTATCAGACATAGGAAACCCAGTGATCGAACTCGAATGCGGTAGAAGTTCCATACGTTCAGACTCACTTGATGACCGATTGATAATCGTAATCGATTTTGGGCTCTTTCTGATTAAGAGTGATCAAATGAAAAATCCATCTCATTCGCTTTAGAGAAATTTTCATAGGATTGTATGTGACCAGTCGAAAGCTGAGAACTAAGGCATCGCCCCACGTTGCCTATTTTTCAGAACACCCTTTTAAACATTGTAGCATACAGATCAAAAAATTTCTTTCACACTCGCCTTTTGCCCTCATTTTTGTCGCGCGTGTATTTTGCTGGAAGCCGAAAAGCATATCATTGTGTGGAGAAATATTCGTAATATCTTAGTCAATCATTTCCTTTTGGAGTTTACTATAAAACGGAGGAAAAATTCCCAATCGAGTAAAAATATATCGGTCCCAGAAAATCAGCGCGTCTCTAGAATCAGAAAACATTACGCCATCAGAACACTATCAATACTCTAAAGGAAGAGTTCTGTCCGGCGAAGTTTAAAGAACAATTCAAAAGACCAGATGAGAAAGGAGAGTAGCTCACCGAGTGTTGAACTTGATTTCATCTTTGCTCGCGTAGCATAATAGAAAAACGTTTCTGAAAAAGAGATAAATTATCGAAATTTCTTGATTTAAGCTAACAAGAGATTGTTAGAACTCTAAAAAGCAGCAGTGAGGGCGTGAATGTCAAACGCTCTTAAGATGGTTGGAGATAACAGAATTGTGCTCGATCTAATGACGGTGTTCTAAATGAGCTTGTGATATTATTAACGTGCGCTTCATCATGCTGATTTCAACAATCCCTTTTGAGAAAAAATGCTTACTTATACGACTGTGCATCATTTAACCATGTTATTTCCGCTAAAGATGGTTCGAATAAAACTTTATAGACGACAGACAGCAGCAGGATTAGAAGGGCAATTGTCGATATTGTGAGCGTCTTTCTTTTTGTGCAAAGCGTGGCTCTGCTACTGCTTCATTGTTTCAAAGAAAATAGTTCTTCAGAAGCAAGTGGTGTTTGACAAGCTTTTCTCTAACAAATGTGAACCAATCTCGGAAAAAGTTTTGTGATCAACTCCTTCGAAAATGCATGAAAATTGAACTGATTAACTGATTAACTCATTCGAAATTACATGAATATTGATTTGAGTATAATATTGAATTTGAATACGATACTGCTCCTTAATTCTGCGAAAAAAAATTATGGGATAAAAATTTCCCATACAATTCAAATTTTTCAGCGTCATATTCTCCTTCTCAATAAGTATTGAAGCAATTGCAATGTCTACAAACAGACGTAAGACAGAATGCATAAAAAACAGCAAAAGTAACAAAAACATCAGCACCAACTACAAAGTCATTTCAAATGCCAACAGCTCTGTTTATATTTTAAACTACTGTAGCCCATTGTAAAATTAGTACACATACCTCTCAGGTACACAGGATGATATAACAAATTCTCCTTCATAGTTCAACTGTGCTGAATCCCCCTCTTAGCTTTTTAAGTATTAGGAATTTATTAATCATTGTCTATGAACCAGTAAATCTCTGGTGAAGCGATAACCGCTCAAGACACAAGAAGAATGCGCTGCCTCGAACGATCTAATATGTTGTATCTACTCAGACATTCAAAACGGCTTACACAAGTGTTCGACAAAATTGGATGATGACTAGTATCCTTAAGGTGAACACATGCAGAGCACCAATCATATCATTGCGAGATCTGGTGTTCTTCTGAACAATTTGCTGCCGTATTACCCTCAATAACTTGTTCCTCAATGTATAGCTTTAGATGTACAAATCATTCTGAAGTTGGCGTAAGATGTCCGTACTACATTGGATAATATGCGATGTCTATTTTGATCCATAATCTTGGTGGTTCGTCATTTAGTCAGATATAACCTCCAGTGGTTGCAAATGCATACAGTCTTCACGATTATAAGATGTCAACCAATCTCTTGCATTACATTGGCGCTCGGAGATCAGCCGGACTTTTTTAGGATCTTTGACTAGATAGAGCTGTTGATATTGTATTCAACATCTCCTTGTGCCCATTTCTTCAGATTCAGCGGTTCTTATAAGGTATGAAGGAATAAATGAAGAAACGACCCTTTGCGGTGTGCAAAGACTTTTATTGCATCTTTTCATCATTATTTGAGCCAACTTGTCATGTGGTCTGGTAAGGGCTCTTGTACAGCCCGATACACGTGTTTCGTCCTGATGAGTCCTGATGAGTCTGTAAGGACGAAACACGTGTATCGTGCTGTACAAGAGCACTTACCAGACCACATGACAAGTTGGCTCAAATAATGATGAAAGGATATATTGGAATTTGAGCGTGGTCCAAACAAAGCACTCGAAATAAAACTACATTTATTGCGCTTTTACCAATTACTAGAAAGCTTAAATCCCTGGCTACTGCGTTGAGTGACACTTTTTGAAAAATCCTTTCAAAAGTGCTGTAGCTAACGAAATAAAATTACGCTTCACAGCTCCGCGAGCTTACTTTCACTTCGCTTAGATTTCTCTGAACAAAACTTCTCCCTTTGACTACCAGTAATCTTTCGATAGGTCCAGTCTCGGATAATCCCAAAGTACTCCTGCTTTTTGTAAAGCTCTTTTGACAGCGCTGTAGCAGAAGGAAAGGGTTTGTGTTTTACACACGCATATTTCCCGCAGAACAATGCAATTTTTCCAAATTGTAGATAGCCATTCGATAGCGTAAGTTCCCGCGATTCCAGAGTTGCGCATATTTTCTGGAACAACCGTTTCACTGCAGTGTCGAAGGGAAAATAAGGCCGACATTCACATATGCAGGTATTTGTTTTTCAGCAAGTGTACGGGCTGGGGCAAGGGGTGGAAGTGGAGCTGGCCTTGATGAATACGGCAATCAATGGATAACGTTAGTGCGCTACACATGTGCGATGCAATTTTTGTTATATAATTAAAATTCTTTTCTCCGCTTCGAAATAAACTTCAGATAAAACGCTCGACTCTTATACTACAAGATTTCGTCTACACGTTTATATGCTTTTCGAGCTTCCAGCGAATCATGCGCGCGATAAAAATGAAAGCGCGCCGTTGATGTCAAACATAGTATAGTTTTGAATACTACAACGTAATAAAAGAGTCTTTCCAAAAAAGGGTAGCATATCGCAGTAGCGAAGCATTTCAGCTTTCGAATGATTACTAACACTTTCATGAAAAATTCTTGCTCGACAAAATGAAAAAGCAAAAGGAAAAGTCTTTTCTTCATTTGTCTCCTGATAGCCGAAAAGAACAGTAGACTTTCATTATTCTCATAGTGGTTAGGTGAGCTTACTATGATTTATGACATGCTTAAGAAACACTAAGGAAATCAAGTCTTTTTCAGTGACTTCACCACCTATGGACGTCAAGAATTCTATGCATCTTTTCCCAGAAAACATAATTCCTGCTGGTAAAAGGTGTAGTTTCCTATTGTTCTATCGTGACTGAATCAGCCAAATCTGACCTAAGAGATTTCTGTAGAAATAAAAGTGTTGAAATCGTATAATTCTCGGATTATCTAAACGTGTAGTGCTGCAAAAGCTATTGATCACTCCTGCTAAGTGGAAATTTATGAAAGCAACTTTAAAGTTGAGATGTCCAAAAACATGAGAAAGAAATATCTTCTTAAAAATATGGATTAAGCCAGAAAAGTAGTAGCCTTTTCGAAAAGCTTTTCTCAAACTTGGGTAAGGTGAAACAAAACGACAAGATTGAAAACAAAAATCAATGATCGACTAGCCGAATTTCATTGAGAATTCCAAGAATATGATATCAGTACACTAATATATTGATATATATCTATTCAGTTTGACGATTCGTCTACGAAGATACATTATAACGTCGCCATAGAGGTTAATGAGGCCTTATCCAGTAAAAAGCATGCAAATAGATTTCAGATTGAAGAAACGGTTAGTCTTTGAAAAACAGAACACCCGAATAGGCAAACAGAAAATGTTTTTGTGATTGTTCTGAACCAAGGTTTCACCTTGAGAAAAGCGCTTGTGGATTTCTAATGTGCATTTGTTGGAAGGTGATGTTAAAACCGCTATAGGCATAATTAATTGCGTACTTACCCCTACCTCATCCGAAATAAGATTGAAATTTGGTTTGACGTTTACTGCACTCACTGAAAAAAGAATTGAGCACCATTTCAGTCATAATAAAAAAAGAGTCACTTCTCACTATACAGCGAGAGATAAGAAGTACCAGCTGGATACGTACGCACTTCTTTAAAATAAACGATAGCCAAAACGTTGGATTACAATACACGTTCGATTTTATTGTTGATGCAGTCCACCTAGCCTATCCTTTGCAGTTATTAAAGAAAACAGTGACAGATTTTCTCTTGGTGATAAGATCACACCCGCTCCGCGAACAACCACATTTTCTACTGCCATCATCTCTCTGAAGTAGTACCAAACTACACGGCATTCCTCTACATTTCAAGTAAATACCACTTATATGAAAACACAGTGTATCTACTGCTCAATTTGATTCATGTTTTGGTTTTAACGGGTAATCTGCGATGTAGCAAATAGATTACAATTGCGATCACCGCTTAGAAAATAGCACATGGGAGGGCTACCAAAAACAAAACATGAATCACAAATTCATGGTTTCTGATGCGAGGAATATGACTTTTCAAGCGTTATTGCAGCGTCCTTCATTGCTGTTACCAGAGTGAAGAATGTGATGAGAAAATTCTACTTTTTTTCATCAATCTAACCCGTATATATATATATACATATATATATGTATATATATATAAATATATCAGAGTATATATACATACGTGTACGTGTATGTATATATATATATATTATATATATATACGTGCATGTATATTATACATATATATAATATATATAAATCTAATTCTAATTCTAATATATATTAGATCTAATTTTCTTGGCTGCTTACTTTATCCTCCTGCTCGATTACTGACCAAGTTTTCAGTAACAATAACTGGTTAACATGGTTTTATCAAAATTAATTATCGATCTTATGCACAGAATTCATGTTGGATACACCAGCGTAGTTTCATCGTAGCATTCAAGATAAATTTCCGAAGCATCGTTCACTGCGGATGGATTGAGAGCTGCAAATGCGGATGATGAAGATATTCCGTGAAGAAGTAGTGTACAACAATTCAAACGAAATTAACTTATTTCCCCTCAGGTTGGTTATTCTTTAGAGTGTCACACCGCTTTCTCATCTGTGATACAAACACCAAAGAAAGTAGTTACTCATCCTTGGGCTATGGCTAGAACTGTCTTAAAGTGTACAAATTTTTAACGCTGCAACATGATTTTAGATAGAATCTGTCCGCAGTAATAGAAAAACTCGGTCATCAGGTGAGTCTGAACGTATGGAACTTCTACCGCATTCGAGTTCGATCACTGGGTTTCCTATGTCTGATAAGTCTTTTCAAAATTCTGTGTTGTAATCGATAATGACTCTGTGATTTCCACTGTGTTATTTCCAGAAAAAAAATTTGCTCATTATCGTTTCAGCATTTTTTAGAATTTCATGCGTGGCGGAGGTACTATTTTCAAGGATTTCTTATAGATATTTATGTGTAATTGGTGATTAACGACCGCTAATATACGTTGCTTTCTTTCAATTCGTAATGATCTGATCACTTTTAGTTCTTTGTTGCCATGGCAGGATCACTATACAGAGTCATTAACATAGATTAGATAAATTTTATGCGAATGTAAAATGAGTAAATGGGCTTCAGTAGTGTAACGGATAGAGCACGCATTTCCGAAAGAGTGCGGTGCAGGTTCTAGTCCCTCCTGACGCAAAATTCTGCACATCGCTCTACATCAATGCTCTACAAAGCCATTGACATATATTAAATGAATTTTATGTAGATGTAAAATGAGTAGAGATGGTTAGTCCTTTCCTTGACTACCACTAGGTTTTGCTTCCACAATGGTTTCCATCCATGTTCTCATCTCTGTCTTCTTGATGGTATATATTATCTGTTCATCACGATTTCTACTTGACAAGAAGTATAGTAAAGACGTTAGCTGTTTTTGTAAGTTCTTTGTGATTAAGAAGTTCTCTGTTTGATACTAAATGCCACTTTGAAGATGCATAGAGAAAGATGTGCCTCAAATAAACTTCTTGTGATCTGGGACATATTGAGGAATTTTAGAGTAAACAGAGGAGAAGTGCATTCAGGATTATCAAACCTGCTATTGGCAGAGTGATGCGAAAAATATTCCACATTACGTGATAGGGACGGAAACTAAAATTACCACATTAGCGGCCAACCAAGCGCAGTTTGAATGGGTGGCACATTGAAATTGTATTGATTTAGTAGCTTTTAATCAATTGTAGCTCAGTAAACTTGTTTTTGACGTCGCAGTACCATTCCTTGCTTTGAAAATTGGAAAAAGTGCCTAAAGGGGCTCGACTGGGTGTAAAAATGCTTGAAAAAAAATCATAATTAATGTACCATGAGTACAGCAGATTTTACGGGTTCAACTGTATCCAGAAAACGCATCAAGAGAGCTGTGTTGATCATTTATTATCAGAGACGCGAAAGAAGGGCTACCTTGTCAGAAACCAAAATTAAGAAAAGTGCGGTGTTTTTTGCTATCCGAGAAGGCACTTGCTGATCTGCTGACCGTAAGACGGATAACAAAGAGATTGGAGTTTTCATTATTGGATGCCTCGAAAGCTCGACAACCAACGTATGTATGAAGTTTTTTTTTGGTGAAATTCATCGAACATTGGGCAATGATTGGACAAGCTTTTCGAAAAATAAAGATTTTTATTAGTATTCTACAGAAGTGAGCCCAAAATCAATTGAATCACTTCATATTCCATCAATTTTCATCGGCTATTCAATCGAGTCTAATCGATTTCAGATTTGTGTATTGAACTTTTCGCTAAGGCATGGCTGATTGTTAGAACTCTAAAAAGCAGCAGTGAGGGCGTGAATGTTAAAGGGGCTGAAGATGGTTGGAGATAACAGAATTGTACTCGATCTAATGACGGTGTTCTAAATGAGCTTATGATACCACTAGCGTGCGGTTCATCATGCTGATTTCAACATTCCCTTTTGAGAAAAAATGCTTACTTTAGTTTCATTATAAACTTTATAGACGACAGGCAGCAGCAGGATTAGAGGGCAAGTTGTCGATTTTGTAAGCGTCTTTCTTTTTGTGCAACAGCGTGGCTCTGCCACTGCTTCATTGTTTCAAAAAAAATAGATTGTTCAGAAGCAAACGCTGTTCGACAAGCTTTTCTCTACCAAATGTGAACCAATCTTGGAAAAAGTTTTGTGATCAACTCCTTCGAAACTGCATGAAAATTGAATGATTGATTAATTCATTCGAAATTACATGAATATTGAATTGAGTATAATATTGAATTTTAATACGACACTGTTCCTTAATTTTCGAAAAAAAATATGGCATAAAAATTTCCCATAGATTTCGAATTTTTAAACGCCATTTTCTCCTTCTCAATGAGTATTGAAGCAAGGGCAATGTCTTCCAAGAGTCGTAAGACAGAATGCATAAAAAAACAGCAAATCAGTAACAAAAATATCAACACCAACTGCAAAGTCATTTCAAATGCCAACAGCTCTGTTTATATTTCAAACTACTGTAGCCCATTGTAAAATTAGTACACATACCTCTCAGGTACACAGGATGATATAACAAATTCTCCTTCATAGTTCAACTGTGCTGAATCCCCCTCTTTGGTTTATTTTTGAATATTAAGAATTCATTACTCATTGTCAATAAACCAGTGTAGATCTTCTGGTGACGCGAAAACCGCTCTGTCATGACGGACAGGACACAAAAGAATGCGCTGTCTCGCACGATCTCAATATGATGTTCTACTCAGACATTCAAAACGGCCCATACAAGTGTTCGATGAAAGTGGATGACGACTAGTTATGCTTAAGGTGAACACATCCAGAATAACGATCATATCATTGCGAGATCTAGTGTTCTCACTGGACAATTTGCTGCCGTCTCTGTACACTCAATAACTTGTTTCTCAATGTATAAGTTTAGATGTACAATCATTCTGAAGTTGGCTTGAGATATTTGTACAACATCGGGCAATGCGATGTTCATTTTGATCCATGATCTTGGTCGTTCGCTATTTAGTCAGAATATACTTACAGTACTTCCAACTGCGCACAGTGTTCACGGTTATCAGATGTCAGCCAATCTCTTGCATTACATTGGCTTTCAGATACCAGGCGACTTTTTTCAAAATCTTGACTAGATGAAATGTCGATATTGTTTTCTACATTTCGTTGCGCTCATTTTTTCAGATTCAACGGTTCTTTCAAGGTATATGGGGATATTTAAGAAACGATCCTTTGCGCTGGACAAAAAATTCAATATTGCACTTCTAGCAATCATTCGAAAGCTTAAATGCCTGGCTACTGCGTTGAGTGACACTTTTTGAAGAGATCCTTTCAATAGCGCTGTAGCTAACGAAATAAAATCATGCTCCACAGCTCCGCGAACTTACTTTCATTTCGCTTAGATTTCTCTGAACAAAACTTTTTCCTTAGCCTACTAGTAATCTTTCGATAGCTGCAGTCTCGGAACATCCCAAAGTACGCTTGCTTTTTGTAAAAGCTCTATTGACAGCGCTGTAGCAGAAGGAACGGATTTGTGTTTTCACACATGCATATTTCCCGCAGAACATGCGTAATTTCTTCAATTTGTAGATAGCCATTCGATAGCGTAAGTTCCCGCGATTCCAGAGGCTGCGCATATCTTCTGCAACAACCGTTTCACTGCAGTGTCAGAGGGGAAATAAGGCCGACATTCACATATGCAGGTATTTGCTTTTCTGCAAGTGCACGGGCTGGGGCAAGGGGTGGAAGTGGAGCTGGCCTTGTATGAATACGGCAATCAATGGATAACGTTAGTGCGCTACACATGTGCGATGCAATTTTTGTTATATAATTAAAATTCTTTTCTCCGCTTCGAAATAAGCTTCAGATGAAACGCTCGACTCTTATACTACAAGATTTCGTCTACACGTTTATATGCTTTCGTGCTTCCAGCGATATCATGCGCGTGATAAAAATGAAAGCGCGCCGTTGGTGTCAAACATAGTATAGTTTTGAATACTACAACGTAATAAAAGAGTCTTTCCAAAAAAGGGTAGCATATCGCAGTAGCGAAGCATTTCAGCTTTCGAATGATTACTAACACTTTCATGAAAAACTCTTGCTCGACAAAATGAAAAAGCAGAAGGAAAAGTCTTTTCTTCACTTGTCTCCTGATAGCCGAAAAGAACAGTAACTTTCCATTATTCTCATCGTGGTTAGGTGAGCTTACTCTGATTTATGACATGCTTAGGAAACACTAAGGAAATCAAGTCTTTTTCAGTGACTTCACCACCTATGCGGACGTCCAGAATTCTATGCATCTTTTCCCAGAAAACTAATTCCTGCTGGTGAAAGGTGTAGTTTCCTATTGTTCTATCGTGACTGAAGTCAGCCAAATCTGACCTAAGAGATTCCTGTAGAATAAAAGTGTTGAAATCGTGAAATTCTCGGATTATCTAAACGTGTAGTGCTGCAAAAGCTATTGATCACTCCTGCTCAAGTGGAAATTTATGAAAGCAACTTTAAAGTTGAGATGTCCAAAAACATGAGAAAAAGATATCTTCTTAGAGATATGAAATAAGCCAGAAGAAGTAGTAGCTTTTTCGAAAAGCTTCTCAAACTTGTGTAAGCTGAAACAAAACGACAAGATTGAAAACAAGAAACAGTTATCGACTAGCTGAATTTCATTGAGAATTCCAAGAATATGACATCAGTACACTAATATATTGATATATATCTATTCAGTTTGACGATTCGTCTACGAAGATACATTATAACGTCGCCATAGAGGTTAATGAGGCTTATCCAGTAAAAAGCATGCAAATAGATTTCAGATTGAAGAAACGGTTAGTCTTTGAAAAAGCAGAACACCCTAATAGGCAAACAGAAAATGTTTTTGTGATTGTTCTGAACCAAGGTTTCACCTTGAGAAAAGCGCTTGTGGATTTCTAATGTGCATTTGTTGGAAGGTGATGTTAAAACCGCTATAGGCATAATTAATTGCGTACTTACCCCTATCTCATCCGAAATAAGATGGAAATTTGGTTTGACGTTTACTGCACTCACTGAAAAAAGAATTGAGCACCATTTCAATCATAATAAAAAAAGAGTCACTTCTCACTATACAGCGAGAGATAAGGAGAAGTACCAGCTGGATACGTACGCACTTCTTTAAAATAAACGATAGCCAAAACGTTGGATTACAATACACGTTCGATTTTATTGCTGATGCAGTCCACCTAGACTATCCTTTGCAGTTGTTAAAGAAAACAGTGACAGATTTTCTCTTGGTGATAAGATCACACCCGCTCCGCGAACAACCACATTTTCTACTGCCATCATCTCTCTGAAGTAGTACCAAACTACACGACATTCCTCTACATTTCAAGTAAATACCACTTATATGAAAACACAGTGTATCTACTGCTCAATTTAATTCATGTTTTGGTTTTAACGGGTAATCTGCGATGTAGCAAATAGATTACAATTGCGATCACCGCTTAGAAAATAGCACATGGGAGGGCTACCAAAAACAAAACATGAATCACAAGTTCATGGTTTCTGATGCGAGGAATATGACTTTTCAAGCGTTATTGCAACGTCCTTCATTGCTGTTACCAGAGTGAAGAATGTGATAACAAAATTCTACTTTTTTCATCAATCTAATCCGTATATATATATATATATATATATATATATATATATATAATATATATAAGAGTGTATATACATACGTGTACGTGTATGTACATATATACACATACATGTACATTTATATATATATATATATATCAGATCTAATTTTCTTGGCTGCTTACTTTATCCTCCTGCTCGATTACTGACCAAGTTTTCAGTAACAATAACTGGTCAACCTGGTTTTATTAAAATTAATTATCGATCTTATGCACAGAATTCATGTAGGATATACCACGTAGTTTCATCGTAGCATTCAAGATAAATTTCCGAAGCATCGTTCACAGCGGATGGACTCAGTGAGGTGCAAATGCGGATGATGAAGATATTCCGTGAAGAAATAGTGTACAACAATTCAAACGAAATTAACTTATTTCCCCTCAGGTTGGTTATTCTTTAGAGTGTCACACCGATTTCTCATCTGTGATAAAAACACCAAAGAAAGTAGTTACTCATCCTTGGGCTATGGCTAGAACTGTCTTAAAGTGTACAATTTTTAACGCTGCAACATGATTTTAGATAGAATCTGTCCGCAGTAATAGAAAAACTCGGTCATCAGGTGAGTCTGAACGTATGGAACTTCTACCGCATTCGAGTTCGATCACTGGGTTTCCTATGTCTGATAAGTCTTTTCAAAATTCTGTGTTGTAATGGATAATGACTCTGTGATTTCCACTGTGTTATTTCCAGAAAAAAATTTGCTCATTATCATTTCAGCATTTTTTAGAATTTCATGCGTGGCGGAGGTACTATTTTCAAGGATTTCTTTTAGATATTTATGTGTTATTGGTGATTAACGACCGCTAATATACGTTGCTTTCTTTCAATTCGTAATGATCTGATCACTATTAGTTCTTTGTTGCCATGGCAGGATCACTATACAAAGCCATTAACATAGATTAGATAAATTTTATGTAATGTAAAATGAGTAAATGGGCGTCAGTAGTGTAACGGATAGAGCACGCATTCCCGGAAAGAGTGAGGTGCAGGTTCTAGTCCCGCCTAACGCGAAAGTTGTGCACATCGCTCTACATCAATGCTCTACAAAGCCATTGACATATATTAATGAATTTTATGTAGATGTAAAATGAGTAGAGATGGTTAGTCCTTTCCTTGACTACCACTAGGTTTTGCCTTCCACAATGGTTTCCATCCATGTTCTCATCTCTGTCTTCTTGATGGTATATATATTTGTTCATCACGATTTCTACTTGACAAGAAGTATAGTAAAGACGTTAGCTGTTTTTGTAAGTTCTTTGTGATTAAGAAGTTCTCTGTTTGATACTAAATGCCACTTTGAAGATGCATAGAGAAAGATGTGCCTCAAATAAACTTCTTGTGATCTGGGACATATTGAGGAATTTTAGGGTAAACAGAGGAGAAGTGCATTCAGGATTATCAAACCTGCTATTGGCAGAGTGATGCGAAAAATATTCCACATTACGTGATAGGGACGGAAACTAAAATTACCACATTAGCGGCCAACCAAGCGCAGTTTGAATGGGTGGCACATTGAAATTGGTATTGATTTAGTAGCTTTTAATCAATTCTAGCTCAGTAAACTTGTTTTGACGTCGCAGTACCATTCCTTGCTTTGAAAATTGGAAAAAAGTGCCTAAAGGGGCTTGACTGGGTGTAAAAATGCTTGAAAAAAAATCATAATTATGTACCATGAGTACAGCAGATTTTACGGGTTCAACTGTATCCAGAAAACGCATCAAGAGAGCTGTGTTGATCATTTATTATCAGAGACGCGAAAGAAGGGCTACCTTGTCAGAAACCAAAATTAAGAAAAGTGCGGTGTTTTTTGCTATCCGAGAAGGCACTTGCTGAACTGCTGACCGTAAGAGGGATAACGAAGAGATTGGAGTTTTCATTATTTCATGCCTCGAAAGCTCGACAACCAACGTATGCATGATGTTTTTTTTTGGTGAAATTCATCGAACATTGGGCAATGATTGGACGGGCCTTTCGAAAAATAAAGATTTTCATTAGTATTCCATGAAGTGAGCCCATAAACAATTGAATCACTTCATATTCCATCAATTTTCATCAGCTATTCAATTGAGTCTAATCGATTTCAGATTTGTGTATTGAACTTTTCGGTAAGGCATGTGTTCGTTTGCACACACGCTGCCCATCAAATCGGCTTCTTAGAATCAGTTTCCAAGCTTTTTAAGCCCTCTCTGGACACTCTCTAAATTCATAAACGTAACGATAGAACGGGGATCCTAAGAAACTATTCAACACTCTGAATATGATTATTAGTTTTTATATAGATAGTGATCTCAATGAGAATAACAAGTAACGCCGTGATTGGTTCCACCCAAAGGCACACTTGTTTACTATTTGCACTTCACATTTCATGCTTCAAAATGCCCTTTTACTTCACATTACGCCTTATTTGTCTAATTAATCGTGTACAGCTGTTCAAGAATTTGCTAAAGAACTGCGGATTTCATAAGCAATTCAACTATTTCTCAGTCTATAAAGAGACGGATGCCACAAGAACTGCATAATGACAAAAAAAGTCGCTACTTTGAGGTCTCGTTAGCACGCATTCTGTGCAGCCAGGATGCCGTTTCTCGACAGTGTTGTGACGTATGACGGGAACTGGATCGTCCATGATAACCGGTGACGATTAGCTCAATATATGGTAGCGATGAAAATCCACAACACATTCCTCAGCCTATTATGCCATAATAAGATCGTGCTGATTTTTCAATGGTTTACTGCTGGCTCAATCCACCATATTTTCTGAATTGAAGTGAATGCTTAGGGTGGAGAAGCTCGTTCAAACATCGTCAATGTGTATCCGAAATCTCAACTGCTGCACCACACTAGTCAGTAAAAAGGCACCAATATTTTTTTTACGATAAGACGTGGCGAAGTGCAGTACAACAGGCGCTGCGAACGTTTAACCAGTTGAGTTATGGAACTTATCCTTATCCTTCACAGTCTCCAGACTTTCCGTCTACTGATACCACTTTTTCAATTCTCCTCAAGAAATCCTATGCCTAAACACATAGAATATCAGGTCTTTCTCAATGACACCACCACCTCCAGAATTTTAGAATTTTTGCATATGTTCCCAAAGAACTTTGTTCTTACTGGGAGAATAATCAGATTCTTAATATTTTTTATCGTGAATAGGTAAGTTTATTCTGATCCAAGATATGTCACTACAAGGAAACAGTGTTGTAATCGTGAAAATTTCCGGATAATCTAGCCGTTTAGTGCTACACAAGGTATTGAGCATTCCTGTCCAGTGGAAATGTATGAAACTAACCATAAACTTGAGATGTCCAGAAAACATGGGAAAAAGAAACCTTCTTCCAGATATGAATTAAATATGAAGAAGGAGTAGCATTTTCGAAAAACTGTTCCGAACCTGACTTAAGGTGCAACATTTGACAAGACCAAATACAAAAAAAAACAGTGATCGAATTATCGAATTTCACTGAGAATTTAGAGAAATGACTTTGATACAACCATTAAATTGGCGACTCGCTTGCAAAGATACATTATTTGATCGCCATAGACGTACATGAAACCTTAACCAGTCCAAAACATACAAGCAGGTTCTATATTGGAAAGGTGAGTCTCTGAAAAAAGAGCACTCGAATAATCAGACGGAAAATGTTCCTGTAAATGTTCTGAACCAACGTTTCATCTTGAGAAAAGCATTTGTGGAATTCTAGTGTACATTCGTTGCAAGGTGATGATAAAACCACCACAGCATCATTATTTGCATACTTGTCCCTAGTTCATTCGGAATAAGATGAAAATTTCGTCTGACGTTTCCTGCACTCGCTTAGAAATGAAATAAGCATCATTTCATCATAATAAAAAGAGATACTACCCACTACTGAGTGATAAGAAGAGACACCAGCTGAATACGCATGTACTATAGCAGAATAAACAGTAGCCAAAACATTGGTGTACAATACACGTTTGATTTCAGTGCTGACGCAGACCACTTAGACGATAATTTGCATTTGTTGAAGCAACCAGCTTCAGATTTCTCTCTTGGCGATAGGATCAAAGCTGCTCCGCGAACATCCACATTTACCACTGCCACCACTTTCTGAAGTAACCCAAAACTACCCGACATACCTTTAGCTACTTATATGTCAGACGGAGACAAATGAAAAAGCTTTCTCTTCGCTGAACAGGTACTTTTCATAGAAGTGTTAGTAATCATTCGAAAGCATAAATCAAACTACAGCAACTCGTGGCCCGTTTTCGAATAGACCCTTTCTAACGCTGTAAAACCCAACATAAATTTACGTTTGTCATCCGCTGTTGGCCCTCATTTTTATCACGCGTATAAGTCGCTGCAAGCGCCAAAAGCATATCAACGTGTGGAGGAACTTTCGTGGTATCTGAGTCAATCGTTACATCTAGAGTTTCTTCCAGAGAGGGAAAAATTCCCAATTTAATAACAACTTGCATTCAACATATGTAGCAGCCAGTGCATTGATCACCTAGTCCCGACTCCCCGATCCCATGGATTATGTGATAAACAACACCGCGGAAAATGGAAAACTCAATCCTGTTCTTACTGCCAGCGAATTTCCAGAAACTAAACACAGCGCTGATACTATTGGAACATGCGCTATCAAATGGCTACTAATAGTCTAAAGAAAGAGCTCCATCCAGCGAGGTGTTAAGTACAAATATTTTCTTTCGCCTACAGCACCATTTGAAGAGCTTTTCCAAAAGCAAACACTGCTCTTCGAAATTTGTGCCATTGAATGAGTACTAGCACCTCAGATTTCAATGATCTCTTAATTTTTAGTTGAGCCAACGCGTTATGTTGTCTGTAAAGGGTTCTTGTACAGCCCGATACACGTGTTTCGATCTTACAGTCTCGTCAGTCGGGCAGAACTCGTCATCTTTCAGTCATTTTTTAGTTAATCCTCTATGGGTGTTCCACTCCCAACACTAAGAGGTATCTAAAGTCTCGTGAGTCGGGAGACTGTAAGGTCGAACCATATGTATCGGGCAGTACAAGAGCCCTTCACCAGACCACATGACATGTTAGCTCAAATAAAAGAAGAAATCTTTTAAATCTGAGCGTGGTCTTAACAAAACACTCAAAATAACGGTATGATGTGATAAAAATACCAGTCAAGAGCAATCGAGTGTACAACACTGTGGAATCGGTGATATTTTCACTTGACTTACCGTGTAAGGCGTTCGTCTTCGATAGCTCTTAGCTTGGGGATTGGAGCACCCACAGAGGATTGGCTAGAAAGATTGGAAGACGATCTATACATATAACCGTTCTTCTGTGTTATCCATGGATAAATGAAGAAGCTGCCCTCTTTGCTTTACAAGAGCTTTTCTTAGGAGTAAGAAAATCAATCAAAAGTTTGAATCACGGGAGAGTGCTTTGCTCGAGCCGACCCAAAAGGTTCGAAAACCTTGGTGAGCACATTGAGCTAATTGAACCAGCGAACAGATGTGTATTACAGCGCACCTCTGATCACTACGCTATGCTCGCGTACCTAACATGTATCTAAAACATGTACCTAGCCCATCGTAATAATTGAAGTATTTGTAGTGGGAGAATTAATTCCTAGATATAGCCTTAAATATCTCGAATTTCTTCTACTGAACAATGATAGACTTTTGTTCTACTTTCCATCACTATTTAGTCTGAGATCTGAGTGACATTCATTTCACGAATCAATCCGCAATGTACTCCCATGCTTCGTGGATCAGAGAGTGTATATCTTTGTATGGCAGAGGAACACTTCACTATGGAAACTGTGGAGAAATAGAAATACACAATGAATACGGAGGTGGACACTGTCAGACAAGTTTCGGTCAATGAGTGGTACGGAAATGAATAGCTTCCTTCTCCTTCGAAGAACTTCTAACAACAGAATAGAAAATAAACTTCCAACCATCTCAACACAGAAAAAATTAGAGACCCGTAATTTCATACATATAAGAGTTGAGACATCAGAGCATTCATTTTCGCGATTCCGTCTTACTTCGTATTTCACAGAGAACCACGTTCCATCTCATAGGTGGCCGAGACTGCTTTGAAATTTAGATTTAATATTCTCCAGGCACCAGCTTTTTTCTTTTGTTCTACCAGCAAAATAGTTTCACTCGTATATCATATGAAAGATTTGTGACATTGCAAAGAGTTTCAAACAGTATTGATATGTCAGAAGTAAGATGTTCTAGCTTTTGTTAGCACGCAGGCATTGTACTATTACTGACTGTGTTCGATACTAACATACGAGTCTCCAAGAAATTCTAGATGTTTGATCTGAGCAGCGTACCTTTTAATTCAGCTAACAACTACGCAACAAGGTCTTTCAACCAACTCAATATTCTCTTGCGGGGGTATTTTATGAAAGAGTTATCGTACCACATACTTGAAAAAAATGTCACCCTTTGTGAAACGCGATGACACTGTGTTTAGCGACTTTCTTCTACAATTTCAAAGTAAATAAGGAAAAAACATTGCAAGCTTGTTGGCATTTGTATGACTAATTGAAATTAATCAAGCAATTCATGTTATTTCATGAGTAGTTGATGTCTAAAATATATTAGTGGATGGCCTGTTATACATGTTATACACATCTTTTGATATTCGGTTAATTTATTCGCATCTTGATCTTTCATCTCAGATGAATATGTCGTAGTTGTTCTCTTCTTACCTCAGCATCTACATTGAGCTTTTTCGAAGCTGTAATGAAATGACATTTCATGCGCATTGAATATACCAGCGAATATTTATTCCAGTTTTGATAATTATTTAGTCGTTGAAAGCGTACGTTTTATGCGAGAGCTGACAGATGAACTCCCTACATTATTTTCAACAGAGAGCACTTCATTAGGATGTTGATATTTTATAACAAAAATGAACCATACCATTCTGATATCAAATGTTTTCAGTATCAGCTGGCTACGTGCATTTTCAAAGAATTGCCTAATCACTATGTTGATCATAAACAGAGCAGTGTTAAACGCATAAAGTATGGTTCATTCATCATCGCAGACCGTCATCAGTCGGCAGGTACGTCGTTTATTTTTATATTAGATAAGTGACGGATTCTGAACATACAATGTTGGTAAATGTGGTTGTTGGTGATGAGGCTATTTATATGCGAAACAGATAAGTTCGACAGAGGACGGTATTTTCTCGTACGAACGATGATGAACGCAACACTCATACATTCCCTTTCTGCACGAAACAAGCACTACACCAATGAATTCAATTTAGAAGACTTTTTCAATAGATCTCTCTCAAGACCCG
This sequence comes from Parelaphostrongylus tenuis, assembly GCA_019055375.1. Lineage (NCBI taxonomy): Eukaryota > Metazoa > Nematoda > Chromadorea > Rhabditida > Metastrongylidae > Parelaphostrongylus > Parelaphostrongylus tenuis. Next base: position 22,421 of record JAHQIW010001499.1, read on the forward strand.
AGCGGATTACTTATTGATAAAATTTTATACCTCAATAATGCGATCTACCAGAGCAGTTATCTCAGTGTCCTTCAGAATCTGTCGACGACGGACCGTTCTTCACCGTTAATTGTTACAAAATGTGTTTACCCTATAATCAGCTGGCCGTTAACAGAGCATATCTCACGACGAATCTTCAACTACACACTAGACATCTCAAGTGCGCTTCAAATAAAGTGTGCATCAACACGAAGTTATGGCGCAACAAAACCACTTCTAAGCGTATAAAATCCACCTTGAGTCCTTCACCTATCTTTCAAGCCGAACAACAGAAAAACGTTCAGCAACTGGTTCGTCGAGTTTGCATTCATTACTATATGCTAAATGCTATGCTATTAAAAGGTTGTCAATATAGCGTTCGTAATTGCTCAAGCTAAACTACCGGAGAAATCTTATTCACTGAACAAATTATCGCAACCTCACTCATCTGATGACGCAGTATTTCTCATATTTTGAAAGTACGTCATAGAACTCAGCAATTCTAACGTTTCTCCTACTCTAATCAAGAAAATTGCTGCTGAGGCTCAAGCATCACCATCAGGTGTGGCGAAAGTATAACACGTTCGCAAACGACGGCTGCTACAATCAGTGTGGTTTCGATGAACTCAAGTTCTCATTGTATTGAGAAATCAAGTTATTTCTCGCGCGATTTGGAACATTTGTTAATTCAGTTGTTATCTGTAGAGAAAATGAGCTGATAAACCTTATAATCAGCAATGATCAATGATAAGCAACCACTTGCTGAGCAGAAATGAATGCCCTCTTCCCAGAAAGAATGAGGATGTCTGTTTATTGTCGAGCGCTCTCAAAACAGCATACTCTGTCAGTTTCACAAAACCCTTAGCACACTCTACCGAGCATGGAAATTGGGCCGACTGAACTGGCGGGTCTTTATTGCAAAGCAGCATTAGGCGCAGCGCGTGTTGTTTTCGTGGTAAACCCAGAACTCATCTCTAGTGATAATCGACTCAAAGAAGTCTTGTATTTGAGCTCGTAAAAGAGGATCGTCGCAGATGATCACGCCTGCAAAGCGGTCGTTGTCGGTGAATGCATGAGATCCCCTTCGAGATAACATTTTAGGTAGCCCATCCCAATGTAGATATGTAGCGATGGTGCCACTGCCGTATCCATACACCTAGCTAAAGCTACTGAAACATTCTCCAACATACTGCATCCTTTTGGCAATAATTCGCTTAGAATAGGAAAAATAATAATAACGAACTTGTGCAAAAAAGCTTATCCAGAAGGCTAGCCAGACTTGCTTGGAAAAATCTCCATTTGCTGGATTTTTCTAGAACGGCCACTGCACGTATTCACAGCGATCAAGGTGGAAGAAATCCCGTTGAAGCAGCGCCACAAGCAAATTATTGAGTCTAGACGCATCGGCAAATTTATGATTTTTAGCAGATCAACACAGATAAACATCATTAGCCAACGACTGCTTCCGGATCGAATCCATAGACCAGATTTGGGTCAACTTTTCTGTTTAGTTGAGAAATTTCAAAATTGTGTGAACAGTTAGCCCTGAAATGCTCACAATCTGCTGCTGATTTTACAGCAGACCTTTTGATAATGGTTAAGTAGTCATCACTGAAGTTTATGATCAGCAATCTTGAAGCTTTCATCTCAGAAATCTTTTCGAAATGGAGAATACGAGTATACAAGAGATGGAGCTTTGCGAAGCTCCTGACCTCCGTCCCGAAGTCGAAGAGCTGAAAAGGAAATTGCTTAT
>JAHQIW010001500.1:0-20180 GCA_019055375.1 Parelaphostrongylus tenuis
ATTTAGTTCCTCTCCTTTCGAATTCAAGTCGTATGCCTCTGTAATCCACGTGATATTCAGCGAATTTGCGTTTTTTTCTCTTCTTTTCGTTAAAAAATTTCTCGTTTAAACTTGAAATGTCAGCTGCCGAGAGATGAAACGGAATGCTGGAGTAAGTACAGGCGAGTTGTGTTGCAAAATATTCGCGAGAAAATCCGCAGTCAAGCGATACCAAAATCAAGCTATTTCAATTGCTTTTGCCTAACAATTCTGCAAAATCAAGTTTCCGCAAATGGGGTTTTTACGGTTTCAAAAGTTGTCATTTTCAGATCTCTATAACAAACCATCGTATAAAGCATTTTGCGTTTGAAAAGCTACAAATAAGATACGTTTTAACGCAGTTTCAATCAAAAGAATAAAAAATCAAGTAGAACTGGTTTTATATAAACGCTGTCAGCACTGGTATGATGCTTTTAATACACCGGGTAATGTTTAGTGATGTGCAAAATTCCGCGTCAGGCGAGACTTGAACCCATATTTTACTCTATTCGGTAGCGCGTGCTCAAACCGCTACATTACGGACGCCATTTTGCTCACCACTCTTTCTACTCTACAGCGCATCTGTCATCTGTTTTGCACATCACCCTACAACACCGGGTGTATTTAAAGCATTTACCATTGCTGAAAGCGGTTGAATATATCTGTCAGCGTGCCTAGGCTCAATGTCCATACCAACTACCAGCGCCATACCGTTGACGCTTGGCTGTTGACAGATCAATGCGTTGTAGAGTAGAAAGAATGGTGAGCAAAATGCGCGTCATAGTGCAACGGGTTAGAGCACGCGCTCTCGGATAGAGTGAAATGTGGGTTCGAGTCCCGTTTGACGTGGAAGTTTTGCACATCACTCTACAACAGAAAAAAGCATTTGCATATCTTTGTTTTTTCGATTAATACAGTAAATAATTGACGGAATCATATTTTCAAACATTATATATATATATATATGTGTAAATAAATATTGTTTATGGACATGCACATATATGTATACATATGTATGTGCATATCAATATGTATGTATAAGTATAATTTCTGCATTTCATTGTGTTGTTTAGTCGTTTCCGTGATAGTTCATGTATTGTGCAGGTTAGTATTAAAAAAAACACTCGGCGTTGATCAATCCCTGAGGGATGCGCTATGCATTCGACTTTAATTTTTTACTTTGCTTGAGGTGACTGAATGCATATCTGGCCTTTACATTGACTCGCGGTGGCCTCCCGCAGTGCTGCTTATCCTCCCAGACAAGTCTGAGACCTGTCTGATACCAGTTTAACGACCCCGGCGGAATGGATGGCTTGCTGAGCCATGAGCGCGAGATCGAACCATTGACCTTGTGTGCGACGCAGAACAACTCTAACCTCTGCGCCACATGCGCCACATGCAGGTTAGTATTCTTTTTGATAAACTTCAAGTATTGCCATCGCTTTTCCAAGATTATTTTCCATGTTCAGCGGTACTCTTCCGGCGACAGTTCATGTATCCTAGATGGACGGTTACCCACCACCGTACAGTTTGGTCAGTTTATCACCATCCTTCACTCATGGAGTAACTTATTTGTTATGATCTTTCGAAATACTTTGTATGCTCGTAATTATTATTTGAGCCAACATGTCATGTGGTTTGTTAAATGGCTGACTTCTAGAGCCCATTACACGTGTTTCGACCTTGACGGTCTCATCAGTCGTGCGCTGTCCTTCGTCTTTAGCCAGTCCTCTCGGGCGCTCAGTAACATGTACTGAGGGTAGGCGACGACGAAGATTCTACATTGTCTATCATGTGAATCTACCAGCCAAGAGCAATCATTTGTACAACACTGTCTATACAGTGATAATTTCATTTAAAAGACAGTGTAAAATGTTCGCCGTCGCTTACTCTGAGTATAGGGACTGAGCGCCTCGAGAGGACTGGCCAAAAACGAAGGTTACCGCTCTGTTGAGAGACCGTCAAGGTCGAAACACGTGTATAGGGCTCTATAAGTCAGCCCATTTAGACAGACCACATGACACGTTTGCTCAAATAATGATTACGAGATATACCCAGTTATGTAAAGTGATGTGCAAAAACGTTTGCGTCAGCCGGGATTCGAACCCTTAGGCGGTTGGCTGCTCACAGATAACACGTTGTAGCTTAGAAAGAGTGCTGTAAAAACGAGCATCGGTGATGCGACGGTTTAGCATACGCTCCCGGATAGAGTGAAATCTGGGTTTAAATCCCGACTGCCGCAAATGCTTTTGCAGACCACTTTACATAATTGGGTACATTGAAACATCATAACACCGCAAGTGGCGATCAATCTAAAAATGGTTTCTGATCTGATTGCGAGATATGCATTGATTTAGCGTGGTCTTCAAAAAACACTCGAGACAAAAGGTATATAAACTTTGTGAACCATTTTTATCAAACAAATCCGTATATCGGACGCCTTTCTTTGCAGAGCATCTCATGCGATACTGGGGAGTGCTGCTGCAAAGAACTTTCTGTCGAAGTGGAAACAATTTTTTGACTGAACACTTCCAGAGATGCATGATTTACTGATGCAATGGATCGAGTGAGTTACTCCGAAAATTCAAATAGTCGCTGTAATGCACATAAAAGTAACATCCTGATTTTTTTGAGGAAATAGTGTGAATAGTTTGGTACAATCTCTTGTTCCAAACAACCAGAGCTTCACACTAGCACCTAACGTGACGCATTTGGAAAGAGTAAACAGCGTTGCTCAAAAACGATTGCACAACAGACTAATGACCTATAGGTAAGCAACAGTGATTTTTGGTGTTTTATTTGCATTCATAATCTACACAAAAGGTTTTGCTCTCATTCATTAGAACAGAAGATCTGAGTTGTACCACCTTTAGGAAGCTCTGCTCGTCGTCACGCGAAAGAAGTGCTGGTACATCCTACACGCTGAAGTGTTGGAAAATCGTGGCAAGGCTTGTTCGTCTATATCGAGTGCGTTGTTTATTCTTGCAACACATAACTATTCGCACATGATAGATCAGATGAAATTGTTTCTAATTAACCACTTTTTTGTGGTGGTATGATGTTACTGATATATACCAGTGTTATAGAGTGATGTGCAAAACTTTAGCGCCAGCGAGGATTAGAACGCGCGCCTCACTCTTTCCGGGAATGCGTGCTCTATCCGTTACACTACTGAAGCCCATTGTGCACATCGCTCTTTTCTACGCTAAAGTGCACCGATCTGTCAGCCGCCAGCCGTCAACGGCCTGGCCCGGTCAACGCCAACGGATAGAGCACGCATTCCCGGAAAGAGTGAGTTGCGGGTTCTAGTCCCGCCTGACGCTAAAGTTTTGCACATCACTCTATAGCACTGGGTATATTCGCACACTTTTTTAAGCTAATGATATGGTACTGCGCCAAATTTTCGCTACTTGTCTCGTCGTCCATGTATTATTTACATTTTCTTTGGTGAATTTTTTTCTATTTTTGTTTCCAGAGGCAAACGCTAAGCCTACGTCGACTCTTCAATTCATTTCGTCGACGCGATAAAATTTTTGGAACTCCTTATATGGCGAGGCTGTGATGTACGTCAACTTTCAAGCGACAAAGTTCTGTCAGAGAAATGAACGTGCTCAAGGACGCCTCGAAATCGGCAAGTACGCTGACTGCAAATCCGCGAAAGCGAGGTCGTCTTCGTGAAAAAGCCACGAGGAGGCGAATCATCGTCACGTTTGCGGATTTTGTTACAAGTGCTGTGGTGCCTTGTAGGGTCACAAGTCATCTTAAGTATCATATCTCCTCCATGAGTTCAACAAATGTATCTATTCCATGCCTTTCACTTATTCTTCTATTTAATATGCTGTGAGATGTCTGCCAATCTTCGACAACTATTAAAATACTATTATAGGTCACCTATGCAATGAATAAGATCCAGTCAAACTTAGTGTTCACTTTTTATTTTGTTGTATTTATTTTTGTTGTACTTACTCTTCTATTGAGTCTGTTTACTGAAAACCTCTACCCTCCTTTCCTTTATTGTTGTACTGACCATAAACACCCAACATGTAGAGTACTGTGCAAAAGCGTTTACGTCGGCCGGGACTCGAACCTAGATCTCACTCTTTGCGAGATCATATGCTAGCCGTTGCACTACCGACGCTCGTTTGTTACTAAATGGTTCGTGTAGAAAAACAAGCTGTTTGGGGAGCGTTTAACAGAATCATATATCTAGTAGGCCACTGCACTGGGCTGTCATTACAACCGATTTCGATTGTTCGCACTTCATAGCTTTACATATCACTCAACATTCTTAACTATATGGCTATGTTATCATCATAACGCTGCTAAAATGGCGATAAGACGAAGAATTCTTGCAAATTGTGCATTTATAACCTTTTATCTCTATTGAGAATGTCTAAAACTCGTCTTACATTTGTCAAGTTTCGACGAACTTCAACTTTCGAGATGTTTTTTCTTTTGTATGTGGATATTTATCGTGTTTTCTCTTATATGTCGTATATGTGCTGATGATTGCCGATTTTTAGTAATAAATTTTGAGTGATTTGCCTCGCTCTTGAAATGATAAGGATCCCTTAACAGGGGACTATTTACTTTCACGAATTCTTTTAAAATTTATGCCTGTGTGATGCTGCAGCTTCTGAATGTGTGGATTGTTTTTCTCGAAAATAAGAAAAATTTTTTTACCGTCTCTCATCAAATTGAAAAAGAATACTACTATTAGGTCGCTTCATAATTTTTGGCATAACAGCAATAAGCACCAAATTTATTAGCCAGAAGTGATCAGTAGAGAACATTTGGGTGTACAACTTCACTATACTTGCTCTAAGATGGAGAGCTGTCTTGGGAGTAAGTTCGCTTGCTACTGATATAGGAATGGTGCTTATGGGAAAAGGCTAGTGATGCGGAGCACAAGATTGATGGAGCTTGGGGCGATGATACGGTTGCAAAAGGAACGGCTGAAGTGGTCCGCAATGTTCAAAGCTCGAGAGAATATTCTAGAGGATCAGTTACGCTTGGGCCGTCCACGGAAGTCTCCATTATTCTTGCGCGGCGCTTCACTGCATTTTCCCCTACTCGACATTCCTGAATGAGTAGCAAGCGAATTTGTTTCCACGACAGCTCTATCTTAAAGCAAGCGTAGACAAATTGTTTGTCAGAATGTTTGGGTAATGGCAATGACATTGGGTAATGAACGTCATACCACCGCTAAAGGCGGTCAAAAACGGATTCTTATCAATCATCAATACCCAATGTTTGCTAGCATAAGCTGGTTCAGTGTCGATAGCGACTACCCACGTCAGACCGCTGACGGTTGGCTGACAGTGGTGCCAAGACGGGCTTCTAGAGGTTACCTGCATTTAATTACCACAAAATGGTGATATATCATCAAGGAGACTTCTGTGAAGGTATTTTCACCAGAAAAAATGCTCATGTGTCCTAGAAATTCGCATTTTCTGATGGAAAACTATATCCTCATAAAATAAACGTCCCTCCGACCCTTGTTGCCCGTTTTTATCACCCATGCTATTAGTGGGTAGCTCGGAAATACGCATTCTGCAATGTGTGTCTTCTAGGAAAAATCTAAAAGCATGAAAAACTTTGATATGGCTCGTCACCAATGTTTTGCTAGTCACTCGATATCCCAAATCTCAAGAAATATGAAAAGATAATTGTTTTTTTTTGAAAAAGTTACCAAATAATTCTGTAAGAGCAAAAACAAACTTTGATTTCACACCTAAATTATTATCCCACCGCTCTGATATCGTAGCCGGTTTCTTGGGAATTATAGGCAAAGTTTATATGTCAGATGCATCTTGTCGTTACATAATGGAAGGAATATCAAACAAAAGTTATGAAGGTTTATTTGAATTGGTCAATGTGAAGTCTATGCGTATCAAACTAGGGGCAGCGAAAACTAGGCGACGTCCAGGGTACAGCAAAATCCAGACTAGTCGTCGCTGCGAAAGTGTCGAGTTAAGAATCGTTCCAAGCTGTGCTACTCGGAAAGTGGGTCCGTTATAACACTTCTTTTCCGTACTCTATGTATTTTTCTAATTTATTGACCTCTCGACAGTTCCACTAACCTCTTTCAAGTGCCAAGAAGTATCCAATGTGTATACAATATCCAAGATAACTCCAATGTGATTACGTGCAGGTGACTGTAGAATTCCATCAATAAACCACAGACCTAGTGTCTCTATTTCCGAAATGTATCCTCCATGTTCATCGCTTGCATGCATACATTATGCTGAGTATTACATATCATTTATGTTCCATATTTACGAAGACGAGTAGATTACTTTTACATACGGAAAACTTCCGTGCAATAAGCCACATATGTGCTCAAAAAAAAACTAGTCAGTAGTACACATTTCTCATTTCTTAGTTGCTGTCTGCCCAACATTCATTTTCTTGAAAGTGTGCTCTCGGATGTGAACGGCTGAGGAATTGCGAGTCAATCTGACTTTCCTAAGCTTTGATGAAAGAGAGATTTCCTTAGTTCTGGACCAATATCGCATTATATGTGCCAAATTACGTGAAGAGTTTAAATGAAGAGATAATTGTTGAATGGTCGTGAAAGGTTGGTGCGTCAGAGCCATACACGCGTGTTTCGGAGGTCTCGCCCTCCTTGTCACTGGCCCACGCCCCACATTAGATCTGCATTGTAGCAAGGACGTAGGCCACTGACGAGAAGGGCGAGGCCTCCAAAACACGCGTGCATGGCTCTGGCGTATCGAACTCAGGTAAGGCTCTAAATATTCTTATGAATTACATTGAATGTTTATTACGAGGTTTCAAAAACAGTCGATGCCATGGATTAATTTTGTACCTACCAGCTGCGATCCATCGACTGAAAGGGGGTGATGGCACAATGTCATTGTACATTGTGCTGTCACCACATACGCCTTCCTACTTGCTACAATGCAGGGCTAATGTGGGACGTGAGCCACTGACGAGGAGGGCGAGACCCCGAAGCAAGCGTGTATAGTCGCTGGCGTACCACCCTCGGGTAAGGCTCTAAACATTCTTTAAAATTTACACCGAATGTTTATTGCAAATTTCTAAAATTCTTCGCGTCAGACATTTAATAATGTATTTGGCGTTTACTATTGAACTGGTCGCTGGGATAACTTTCTTCAGTCAAGTACTTACTTGCATTCTCGTTTGCCTCCCCCAATTCGTCTACACGGAGGCGCCTGGTTCCGCAATCGCTGCACTTTTTACAAGTTCTTCAAATAATGGCGAGTCAATTTTGCAATTCTGTAATTCAAGTGGTGACTATTTCCGAAGTTTTCAAGATGGTCGCTCACCAGTTTTCTCTAACCAGATCAGAAGCATCTATGAGAGCTAGTGGTTGAGTTAGAGACCTGCAAGCATTGGGGGAGCCCATATGTATCCCACTAGTGATTCTATTATTTTTTCAAGAATATCATGGAAATCTGACGCACTCCACTTTCTTTACATTTTACTTGAATGACATTTTTGCTGAGTTTTCAGGAGGCATAACCTACTATTCATGTTTTTCCTGTCTGCCTCGATGTGAATGCGAGATGTTATAATCTGCACAAATGACCTCAGCTCGTCTGCACCGTAACTGCTGGAGACGCGAGTAACAAAATAATGCCTACCACTATGCGGAATTTCCGTACTACGCTATTGCTTATCCTAACATAGGGAGAAGAGCGCATGTGGTGCAGTGGTTTGAGGTGGTCTGCGACCACATGTAGTCGATTAATCGACGCCAGTGGTTCGAACCCGTGTTCAAGGCTCACCATAGCTTTCGCCTCCGTGGGTTCGGCAGATCGCCATCAGAATTGTCTCGGATATAGCAGCAACAATGAATCGATCCATCGGTAGGCCATTTCGAGTTGTTGTGAATGTAAGATATGTATTCAGTAGCCTCTAATGTTGCTAGATGAAGACGGGTACGTGGAATACCACTCGGGAATTCATTAAAGTGAAGAGCTTTACCCTTTTTATATTGAAGACATTTTTAGTTTCTCTTGAATTTTCCTTTAATGAGAATTTGTTCTATTTGTTGTGTGTTTGTGCTCTTTTCTATGTAACATGAATGTCAATCATGCAACCACATCGCTGTGAGCATTTGGTACTCTAAATTTTTATAAATAAGTAGCAATTTAATTTTTGCAAGAAAGGCGGACAAACGCAAGTGATCCTCTGTAATGTGATAATTTTTTAGGTTTTCATTCTTTTTATTTTGAAAATCAAACCGCAACAAAAGTAACAATAATCTAAATTCCATTTTCAGTGTTTACCCTCCTCGTTATCGTTTATATTCACACCCACAAAGCCGTTTTCAATCGAATCTTCAATATCTCCCAGTGCTTTTCAGTTTTATACAGGTTAGTGGCAGAAAAATGGAGCATAAAAACAAAAAGAAAAAAATAGGAATAAGCATACGCGAAAACGTCAAATCAATAATTGTCAAATCCATAAAAGTATTAGAGAGCGCTAAAAGTACTATTATATACTATTTCCCAGCGCAGACCGCTCATAATGGGTGGTTCCACAAGTTTTGGCATCAGAGATTTACATAAATTCATTGAACAGGATTAGTTAAATCTGCACGATTTTGGTACCATTCAACCGTGCATTTTCTTGGAAATATTTTGACATATAACTTGCCTATACTCTTTTTCAAATGGGGCTGCCTTGGGCACAAGTTTACTGACTACTCGTGCACGAATGGCGCGTAAAGAAATGTGCTAATGACCTTAGTTGGTGCTGCTTATCCCGCAGACAAGTCTAAGAACAGTGTGATGCCAATTCACCGACCCCAGTGGGATGGATGACTTGATGAGCCATGTACGCGAGAATGAACTAATGTCCTCGTATGCAACACCTCTAACCACTGCGCCACATGTGCTCCTATATGTATACATATATATGTATATATATATAAGGAGTCGACTTTCATTATATATATATGTATTTATATGCATATATATATATATATATATATATATATAAGGAAAGTCGACTGGATGCGATATTAGAGAATTTCTGCTTTCGGAACTCAATTGAATACTCTTTGCTTGAAAAGAATCAGGAACGTCAGCCATAATGAAAGTTCCAACTGTCTCATATAAGCTTACAAGAGAACAGTGTTTTCATTTCATAGGAATAGAAAAGTCTAAATTCTTTCTATTTGACTGCCACTTGCAGTGTTATGATCTTATAGTATACCCAATATGTGGAGTAGTGTGCAAAAGCGTTTGCGTCAGCCGGGATTCGAACCCAGATCTCACTCTTTCCGGGAGCGTATGCTAACCTTTCGAGCTCCTGAAGAAGGCAGAAACCTTTGAAACGTCAGCCAGTATCTACTGATCAAACAACGTTGTTAACAATCTAACATTTGTTCATTAGGAGAACAGTGAATTGCCTCAATTACGCTTCTCATGTATGCATATCAGCAAATGACACCACTTGATTGTCTGATAATCTTTACGTAACTGATTGCGCTCGGCAAACTCCCCTGTCTTTTAGATTGAGAGGACAACTGCAAGGTTGTGAGGGCTCTAAAACCGAGGCATGGAATGCAGTAAATTTGCACGCTGACTTCCCCATTGTTAATTAATACCAACGACTTACTTAACCACATAATTTAACCATTTATAGAATTGCAGAGGGATAAATGTACAGGGTGACTGAAGACTTTGAGAACGATAATTCAACCTGAAAAAAGTGACAGAAGGGAGCTTTACAACTATAGTCCAATCTGCTAATTAAATAAACTCTACAAGCTTTCCACAAAGAATATCCTTTTGCGCTTATCGAAGAATTTGATGAGGCACAGTAAGTTGAAAACACGATTCCGAAGCGATTCTGATGCAAACACACATGCGAATCGCCTCACGAGTCACAAAATCTGTCGAAAAATCCGTATATCCTTTGTTTTGACTCTAATTGACCACGAGAAAACGTTTGACACCGTTTAACAGCGTCACTACGACTGCGATACTTTCAACTCCCGTCGGTCAAGGTATAGACAAGTCGACGCAAACATCATTCGCCGCTGTTGGAATTAGTGCACAAAAACAAAGCTTTTTATCGACCTCTCATTATGCCCGTACAAAGTGGGACTTGACAAGACCATACTGTACTGCAAAGCTAATCAATGCTGACTTACAATGGGCAATAAAATCGTTCGATTGAGACGAGAAAAGCATATGTATTGCTGTAATATTCCTATCAAGCCTTCGTATCACGGATAACATAGTCATCTTTTCGAAAAGTACCAGTATAACAGAGATGATACTCAACGAGTCCAACAAAGTGATAGAAAGGTTATACTACGGATAAACAGGCCCAAGATCTAAACCATAAAGAATCCATGGTGAGGTGGATAAACTGGATAGTATGGATGGTTTTCTGATTACGAAGGCCACCTCTTGTGTGTACATGCTACGTTTAAACAACATGGAAAGGTGCGTGAAGGAGTAATTAGAGAGAAGATCGAGAGCAACATTGACTGCATTTGATTTTCTCTAAAATGTCATCGATCAAATATCCGACGCTAAGCTTGGCGCTCATCTTTTCCATCCAGCAGTCTCCTACGCGCTCTACGAGGCAGCAGAAACGTGGGCTCACCCCATTTTGCACAACACTCTTGTTACGCCATTACGATTTCACAATTAAGTCTTACGGTATGGCTTCTTGCTAAAACACTAAATAATCCCCTCCAATTTTTCGGACACAGTCTTTCCAACTATATTGAATTACACCTGTTTGTTTGTGACAAACACATGAAATGGATGGTGACGTGTGAAAATTGGATAGCTGGAAAGGCATTTTGATGATTAACATTATTATTATGCGGCAAGTGTGCTCCAGCACTTAAGATAGGTATAGTGTAAGCGTGTAACGAAACAATTCGAATGGTGTGTATTTGCCTTTCAATTGACTGCTTTTCAAAGCCAGCTCTAAACATTCAGTACAGTCTCTGCTGTGCTCTAATGAGGCACGCTAGAATGCCGAAGCTGCGTAAGCCACTGGTAATATCGACATCAAAAAAGGCTCAAAACATCCTGTCAGACTATTTGGTTACTTTTACGTATGACAGAGCGAAATAAAGGGATGGCACCTTTTGTTAGACAAAGATTTTTCGTTACACTGAAAGTAATTAGTCGAAAACTTCAACCTCAGTTTATCACGCTACGTCACCTTTTTTGAGAGTCCTCCTTATAGGGCTGTGGCATTTCAAAAGGACTATGTTCTACACGTGCCATGCTTTATTACCAATCACTTTTTATTTCGCCGGACGAAACTCTTTTCCTAAACTGTGAGTGATTAATGATAGCCCAAATCTCAAGAAATTCGATGTTTCTTCTGCTTCTCAAAGAGATCATCTATAACGCTGTAGCAAAAAGAAAATTATGTTCCACACACTCGTATTCTCCACAGTACAGAGCTGTTTCCTTGAATCATGAGTGACCATTAGATTACGTAAGTTTTGACAATTTCCACGCTGCTCTTGAATGTTGGGAAGATCGCTCCGCTTTGGTGTGACAGCAAAAATAAGATAGAGTTTCACATACGCTGCGCATATGCTTTTTGGCTATTGGGTGTGCTGACCGAGAAACCAATAACACGATCGACAGATCAGAAACGTTTGCCACTGTGGAGTGCGATTTATGCCACTGAAATAGGATTTTTTGTGCTCTGAAGAACTCTAGATAAACTTATGACTTTGATACACTTGTAAATACAAATAGAAATTTCATTCAATACCAGTGCGATTTGCAATGTATTAAAGCTAAGGAAATGAAAAATGAAATGCTCTAATAGTGATTCACAGCCGACTTGCAACTGATCATATTGACTACGTCTACCATTTCTTCTCTCATGCTACGTCACTCTCACGCTAAATTATTACGAAACGATTACTATGAAACAAATATGACCATGTCTTTTTTTTTGCTGTATTAATGGCAGAATGAAAGATAAGCAAATTTGCTTTTACAATTCAAAGTGCGTTGAAAGCGTTACTTATCTATATGTTTTTATACCAGAAATTCTACATGATGGTTTTTATAGGACTTCGAAAATGAGGACTTTTGTACCTGAAAAAAAACGCTGTTTGCAGGAAATTTAGTTTGAGAATTTATGAACAAGAAGCAATTAGAAATTGCTTGATTTTGACATCGCTCAATTGTGCATTTTTTGCGAATAGTTCAGTATATAACTTGCCTGTGCTTGCTTCGAGGTGGAGCTCGCTCCAAACTCCTCATTGATATTCCGCTCCTTCTTAGTAGCATTTTCACTATGCGCCGTTCATGCATCAGTAGCAAGCGATTTTGTTCCTTGAGAAGATGCCATCCATTTCACGCTATCTATGACACCGGAGTAGAACTGCTTTTTGGAACATGAGTTCGCAGAGGTGTCGATCGCGTTAGCGCTCTCGTCAAATTGAATTTGATCATGAATATCGATTCATTTGGACAGCTAACGATCCGGATCTGACAATTGCGCTGAAACGATGTAAATCAATGCTGGCTTTGACCATCTTCTTGCTTACGCACTTACAACAAGTTATGACAAAGATAAAGTCGAAGCCTTCTATATACGGGCCTCAAAAAACTCTTCAGGAATACCACACACTCTTCAAAGTCATTGTTGGAGATTTTATCGCGTAAATCGGACCTAGAAAACTTCTACAGAACGTTACATTGGGACCCACGGACTGGAATGGAATGAACAAGGTGAGAAGCTATCTGAGTTTGTCATGACAACTTAGATCATCCACGTTAGCTAACAATTCCAAAAACTTCACTCTCATCGGTTGGAGATGGGAGTCTGTCAAAGGCGAGTACCATAACGAAAAAGACCATATCTTTGTAAACTGAAGGTTCTGCCTGACCGATGTCGCTGTTGTTAGTAAGTTCTATGCGGAATCGGATCATCAATTTCCTCGCGCACGATCCATTTTTGCGAAAAGTCGAGAAGCCGCTAAATTGAAATAACGAAGTCTCAAGGCTGTCACGAAATGGGATAGATTCAAGGCGTCAGTCTGCTCTTAGGAAGGTACCGTTCACGAAGAATACGACCGGCTAGCTGAATATCTTTGCGCTAGCGTTATGAAAGCCGAGAGTTTTAAGTCACGAAGAGGCTCTCGTCCACGCAGACACTCGAGCTGATACGTCAACGTGAAATCGCACGAGATACAGGCAACCGAAACCTTACGTCCGAACTTGCGAAACGATGCAGAGAAGCGATAAAAGAAGACCTCAAAGAGAGAAGAGCAGCAGTTATGGCAGAAGCTGCAGAAGCTGGGAAGAGCATCCGTAAAGCCCAGCGAGGCTTCGCCAACTATAAGACCAAGATGATTGCACTCCGATACCCTGACGGGACACTTACAGCCTCCAGATGGGCAATGTAGAAAATCATCCACAAGTACTGCTTGGATCTCCTCGCTAGCCATGCCCTCTCAACGTCATATGAATTTGAAGAGGTTAATTGTCGTTCCACCGGTCCTCCATTCCGAGATCCGACACGCTGTATCGTCGGTGAAGAATAGAACAACACCTGGTCCAGACAGGATTGGACCAGAGCACCTAAAGAACCTACCGCTAGTTCTCATCAACACTCTGGCCGGCTCTTCACTGGCTACCTGTCAGAGCCAGTAGCCAGTACATTGATCACCTGGTCCCGACTCCCCGATCCCATGGATTATGTGATAAACAGACCCGCGGAAAATGTAAAACTCGATCCTGTTTTCACTGCCAAAGCATTTCCAAAAACTAAGCACAGCGTTGAAATTATTAAGACATGCGCTACAAGTGACTACTGATAATCCAAAGAAGGAGCTCTATCCGGCGAGGTGTAAAGTACAAATATTTTCTTTTGCCTATAGCACCATTAAAAGAGCTCATCCAAAAGCAAACACAGTCCTCCGAAACTTGCGCCATCGGATGAGTACTAGCACTCTAAGGAAGGAGTTTTGTCCAGCGAAGCATAAGCGGGATTAAAAAAAAAACACGTGGTGCTGTAAAACATAGTTTAATTTGGATTTTACAGCGTCATGAAGGAGTGTTTTGGAATAGCTGTAGTCAGAGATTTGAGCTTCGAATGACTGCTAGCATTCCTATGGAAAACTTCTGCTCATCGAATGAAATCAGTTTTTCATTTATCGCCGTGTAGTATGTAAGTACTCTGATTTATATAGTAAGAAAATCTAGTTGTATGGAAACATAGCGTATCTACTCCTCAATTGGATTTATCCTTTGATTTTAATGAGTGATTATCGACAGAATAGATATATGACAGCTGCGATCATCCCTTAGAAAACAGCAGCTGAAATGGTCACCAAAATCGGGACATGTATGAAAAGTTCATGGTTTGATGTGAGAAATATAACATTCACATTATTACTGTAGTGCACTACATTGTGATTCCTAAAGTGAATAACGCGATAAGCTAGTCCTATTTACTCTTCTTTCGTCCATAGAACCCGTTATCACATGTCATGCGGCTCCGAGGAACCTTTTATCCAACTCGTTGAATCGCATTTGTTGTCCACTAGAAATTGGACCTTTACAATCCTGGAACAGTCTAGCTGAAGCACTCCTTAATCCTTGCAGTCAGCAATGCGCTAATTGCAAATTTACAAATCGGACAATGAAGGGAAGGGAGAGCAAAATGGGGGCCTTTCGCGCCGATATAGAATAATCCAGTGACTATTGTGCACGTATTGCCCGGTGTCGTTTACATATTCTCGTGTACCCTATAAACGAATCTATTAGAATTGAGCAAATTACCAAATTAATATGACAAATGTCGTGTGTCGCGGGTCGCTGAAGTCCATCGGAAATATCGTACGCCTCCTTTTCTAAGCTTTATCGACTATGAGAAGGTTTAGTAGAGGCAAAACGAACGCAGTACTCTAAGCGCTCGTCGACAGTGGTGTAGACTTGACCTACACACCACCATTAGCAGACTGCTATCGAAACTGCAGCACGGAAGGACTGCCTTTTCATCGACCGGTCATCATATCCACCGAAAAAGGTGTCCGACAAGGAGACACTTAACCGTCAAAGCTGTTTACCGCCGCACTGTGTGGATGACAAAATTGCTCGACCGACACGTGCAAAACATACGGATTCATGGGAAATCCCTAACAATTTTCGTTTTGCCGACGACATCGTCATCTTTTTGTAAAGCACTAGCGAAACGGAAGCGATATTCAGTGAGATCATAGAATCAGAACAAACATTAGGCTACGAAAATCAGGACGAAGACACTATTGAAGAATTTATGGCGCAAATGTAAGCAAATCGATTTGAATGGTCCTCTGATTGAGGAGGCCACCTTGTAGGTGTACCTTGGACGCTCAACGAGTACACAGAGAACAAAATGGAAGAAGAACTAGACAGAAAAAGAAGAGAAACATAGGTCGTATTTGACGGGCCTCTCAAGAAAGCCACCGACCATATAACGGGAATCACACTGCGTGTAAATCGTTTCGATCGGCAGTCCTCCCAGAGCTCTCTTACACAGTAGAAACGTGGGGCTCTACAGAACCACGTCAAGAAACTTGCGTACCATTCATAGGCCGTTTGAACGAAGTCTTCTGAAAGTCAACCGGCACTCACAGCGTCTAGTCGGTTTGCGTAGCTTTGATCTTCGGAAACTATCTCAACTTCATGACTTATAAAACGATTACATTTTTTTGGAGTTAACAGCGGTGAAGAGGAGGGATGTCGCCGGGACGACGCTAGCCTCAGGAATTCAGTAAGAATACAAAGTTTCTCAACAAAACAACATTGAAATTTGTGAGCTGCTTTTTCTTGTGTGCTCCGCTAACGAGTTTGCTCAGATTTGTCATAGCAAAATGTCTCAAACTCAACAATCAAACCTTTATATAAAACCATAGCAAGAAAATAATAACAGCGAGAGAGAAGCCGTAAAAAAGGTAAAGAAAGTGAACGGCAGCTGAGCACGGAGCAGAGGGCTGTTGTCCGACAGAAGGTAAGGCATCAGCCATCTGAACGAAATTCTTTTTTTCACGTTACAATTGCTCCACTTCACCACAAACAACAGTGCAGCTCAATTTTTTTAGCACAAAATCGCTATGAAACGACAGAACTCTTCATGTAAAGCGTACGATTACTTGTATGTAAAATGACTGTTTAGTATTATTTGCTAAGGCGTTTACCTTAGCTACCACTAATTTTTGTGAAAATTAGTTATTATGTGCACGGGATCTTCTAAAACTGTGCAAAACTGGACATTGTCATTTCACAAATAGTGAATTTCTAGATAAATGTAGCCACACTAGTTGTGGATAAGATCAGAGCTATGACGCCGCGTTCATTACTTCTCATTATTTGCTAGTTAGATAACTATGAAGGTTGTTCATTAAGCATTGAGTAGTAATTTCAAATCATAGAGACTTAAGGTGAGGAATACGAATTGAGTGAGAGTTTTGACCAAACTGTGCCTTGATCCAAAATACGGTTCACTTGCGCCTGAAGGCACACATGTAGCTGGGCAATAACATACCTCATTTTTCTGCTTCTGCCCAGGTGCCTCAGCTTCTTTTGATAACTGCGACTGCTCCTTAACTTCGGTCACTGCTTCTTCGGCAGGCGATAGCAGCGCACTGCTATCCAATGAGCATTCATCACTACTTTTCCCATCTCTTGCCAGATCATTCTAAATTGATGGTTGGTTTGAAGGAAATAAAAGCTTGAAATAGGCAATGAGATGAATTTGGTCTAACCGCTGTGCTCATAAGAGCCATTAGCTCGTCACTCTATTCGTCTTCAAGGAGGGGAACTATAGGCTGCTCATCGTTCTCTTCTTTCTGTGAAAAAATTTTTCATATTGGATGAAAAAATATAAGCTAAAGCTCCAAAAGATCCTAATCTCATTAGCTTACTACGGTGGCCACCTGAATCTAGGATATATTACATACTATTACAGTAACAAAAAATACAGTGATAAGGAACTGACATCTTCTGCGTAGGATGTTGTCTTTAATTGAGCCGCCAACCACTTCTGTAAATTAAGCCTCACAAAAAGTAGAGTGAAGATATGTGCATCTTTGCCTTGTGAAAATCAAACGAGACAGTCAAAATATTTGAAAGTAGTGAAGACCTGCTCCAATTCCATACATCGTTTTTCGGCTGCTTCCCTAGCTTGTTGCTCGATCACTAGCTGCTTTAATTGTGAAGTATAAAATGGTTGGAAGGGTAGCAGAATGCGTACAAATCATAAGTTGACAGACAAACCTGACGTGTTTGTTGGTTCCTCTTTTCAATAATTTTTTCAAGCGAGAGCACCTCAAAATCAAAAGTTTGATTCACCTAAGCACCTAGGACATGCTATCACAAGAAACAATCGATATATGTGCTAAAAGCTTGGACGGAGTGAGTAGTAACTTAGCGGACAATGATTTTTGCGATCGGAGTGCGAAGTTCGTCTGCGTCTGCATCGCTCATACATAGGGGCATGTAGGGACACCCTACTCGGCTATTCCCGTGGTCGCATAAAGAATGACCTCTAACAGCTCTACTCCATTCAGATGAATGACGAAATCGCCAAGAAAAACCAAAACAACGCGCAATGTTCATCAAGGATGAAAGAGAAAGAAATCGAGTATGCAAGAACTTCTAATATGCATACGGTAGATTTGATGGGCGCTCCTTGCTTAAATACGTGGATTTGGCGCCTTTGCTGATAGTGCAAACCCCAACATAGTTGCCATTGATGTTTCTCATGTACAGCTGTGCTCCGGGTGGTGGTCTGATTCGACCAATGTGGTTTATGTGCTATCCATTTCGTGATTCCAAACTCGCTTTCATTGCGGATGCAGATGACTGACTTTAGTCACGAACACGTCAACCCATCGTCTGTGCGTTTTTCATGAGGACGTCTGTATTCTCTTGATATCAACCTCACTGTTTCTTCGCCCATCTGTAATTTAGTCCATTTATAATGCGATCACTGTTCTCATGATGTGTCCATTCCATCAATGTTTCTGTCGGTGTATGTGTTTTGTCTTCCGATATCAATGTGGCTCTTCCGAGGTCAAACGAACGCAAACCGGCAAGACACTGTGAGTGCCGGTCGAGTTTCAAAAAAACGCTGTTAGTGCCCTGCATTCTGCATCTAAAATTTGTGAGGTGGTTGAAGTATCAACCCAGGTCTCTGCAATTCTAAGAGAGCACTGAGAGGGCTGTTAACGAAAAGATGAGCACGGAGTTTAAGGTTCGCTACTTAGAGTGTGGCTTTTGTAAAAGCTTATAGGACCATGTTGGTTAATTTCTCCTATCTATTTCTTTACTTATGTTATTCTGTATGCTCATTGTTCATACAAGGACCAAGTGCGAAGTGGATTCAGTGATTAATGAGCCAACAGTTGGATTTGTTCAATTGTGCACCATGGGATCTTCTTAGACTGGGTCTTCGTCGTGTTTATGAGTGTGGTACGATTTCTTCTTTCGCTTTGTTGAGCTTATAAAGCATCGTCATCGCATCACTGGCTTTTCATGGAACAAATAATGATCTCATTAGCCAAACGAAGCTATGATAAGAATTCTCCTTCTGTGTGTATGCCTTTTGTCACAACTTGATGACTTCACTTCACTCACTCCAGTGAGGAAATGAACGTTTTGGCAGTATAGAGCTTCGTAATGTGGCGAAGAGCCAATGGAAAGATCATATTTTTGTGCTGCAGTTTAGACAGCAGTTAGCTGAAATTGGTGTATAGAACTAGTCTACACCATAGGCGAGCAACGCTGATAGGACTGCATCCGCCTTGACGCTGTCAATCTCATATAGCCAATAAAGATTAGGAAAACACTAGCCCCAACAGTCCAATGATCTGTGACACGGCTGGGATGTGGTCCATGCTGCAAATCTGCCGAAATCCTGCTTGCTTAAATGGTTTTAATTCATCTCAGATCCTTGATATGCTCAAAAGATAGCCTCTGTAAAGAGAGAGTTACTTAGCATAATGGACGATGACTACAAATATTCCTTCTGCCACATTCTAGGCAGGTAGTTGTGCACGATGTCTCCTACTCGCCTGGGATTGTTTTTTTTTTGAATGTATAAGATACTTGTCGTCCGTAAAGTACATGTAGAATGTGCCTTCTAATCTAAGGCTTTTGATGGCCATGGCCAGTTGCTGTGTCTCACATCTGTTTCTATTCGCTATCCAACTTTAAAAGCTAGAATTTTAGGTGGATCTAAGCATTGTGGAAGTCGGGGCTCGAGCTGAGGGCCGTGAAAGGACGAGGACTAGCAGCGAGCTTTTCATCTTTTGTTGATGTTATGCCAGAATGTAGTAATGATTACATCCTTGTTCATCAAGTAGGACAGTGAAGCGTCACTGTTGCAGAGACCACAACGGTCTTTCTTTACGATAGATCGTCTCTAAGTTGCTTACGATAACTTTTTTCGCCTATGCCGATTGATGCAATCCAACAAAATCTTTCAAAGCTGGCATTCATAACGAACTGATTTATTAGTCACACTAAACTAGGTTTCAGTTTTCTTCTCTTTTCAAGAAATTCTTAGTGATAGTGAAGATGTGATATGAACTTTTTATTTAGGGATATAATACTAATTCGGCACAGTTTTTAACTTATCGACAAACAAATATTGGCTCTCAGTCGGGTTGTCCCATAAAGTCACATAAGCGAAAAAATTTTTAGTTGAAGCGCCCTCGTCATATACGACTTGTTTCGCTTTTCATGGGGGCTATGGCAACACTTTTTTTCAGTCGAGGAGTAAGTCGAAGATGAAGGATTATGTAAAAGAAATTATCAAACCTTAGCATTGAAATTGGCTCTTTCCTTTCTAAACCTTTCGTTTAGCACTTCCACCGCCGATTCATAGCTGGCCACGGTTCTCTTCTCATATTCATGAAGTGCAGCTAATGCGTTCTAAAATCAAATATCTAAACTGCCATCATCTCGCGAATATAATCTGAGATCATCGAAGATATAGTTTTGCTACATAGTTTTTCCCTTCTGGATGGTAGTTTTGCTTACTACCTGATTAATCGCTCTATCTGTCAAATTATCTGAACTTCATCGTGGAGTAGGTTCTAGAACTCACGAATTTATTATTGGCTTCTTCAAGTTTCTTCTTCCACGTTACCAGCATATTACTGGCTTTTTTAAGCTCCTCGT